>JACEGR010001856.1:0-148680 GCA_014170235.1 Listronotus bonariensis
TTATCTCTTTTCTCTTCTGGTTTAACGCAAGTTCAATAAATATGTCTTTGTCTCTTCATCATGGCAGGCTATCGTAGATGGAGCAATCATCAGCTTTGCCTTTGGTTGCCATGTTGTTTACAATTTTTGCATGTAAACTTTAATGTCCTTTTTGGCTCACATCTAATTAAGAGAAAGAAAATATACCATGAATCGAATATTTTTAACTTGACAACGTTGCCGGCCGAAATGTTATTCGATATTTGTGTTTGATATTTTTCAATGGCCGATTTGTTTGCATTTTCTGTGATTTATTGTGTGTTTCCTGGTTTTTTACCTTTATTTGGACTTTGAATATTGACTTTTATTAGTGATCACAGTGTATATATTAAATTTATGTGCTTTTCAACAGATAATTTAAGGTAATATTGACATGGTTATCTGTAAGAAAAAATCTTTATAAAAACCAAATAAATGACATTTTTAATAAGGTGTGTGTAATTATTGAACTAAACCCCAATATTTTATATTAATAGTGGAAACAAAAACAAGTACCTAACATTAAAGGCAAAAATAGCACAGCTATATAATTTGAATTTGGCGGGCAAACGATAAAGTCGACTCACGCGCCATCTGGCGTTTACCTGCCTTGAAGACAGACAAGGAAGGCCCAGCAGCTATCTTTCTCTCGGATAATTTATTTACATTTAGTTGTTCGTCTCATTCTTGTCTCTGCAGTCTGCTTCCCTACGCCAACAAAGCTACCACGTACCCACCGCACAACGACGACCCCGCGTAGCGCCCGTATCGGCTTCAGCCATGTTGACTTTATAATGTGACTGTAGAATCTTAATAAATCTGTAGTTAGAAATAAACTCTTTTATTTCATAAGTAATACGGATATCACAATAATTGGCGACGAGTGAAAATCGGAAAAACGCGGTAACGAACATTATATTATTTCAAAAAAAAAAAAAAAAAAACCGGGAAAAAAACGCGAGGTTGAGCACGTGGTTTAGCAAGAAAATTTTTTTCAAGAAATGGCTTTAAACAATTTTAATTTTAAAGAATTCCAACCGGACGTGGACTGCTGGGTAATTTACACAGAAAGACTAAAAGAATTTTTCAAAGCGAACGAAACCAAGAAAGAAAATCAAGTATCAACTCTCCTAAGTCTAATCTCCAGTGAAACCTTTAAATTGTTAAGAGATTTATGCTACCCAGACAATCCAAATACGAAGTCTATTGAGGAATTGATTAAAATATTAAACCAGCAATACTGCCCGAAGACATGTGTGTGGAAAGAAAGAAAAAGTTCCACGATGCAAAGCAAGGTGAAAACGAATCGGTTGCTGAATGGTATGCAAGAGTCCGATCATTATCAGTAAATTGTGAATTCGAGTCCAATCTGAAGATTTTCCTAAAAGACAAGTTCGTAACAGGTCTTAGAAAAACCAACATTTTTGAAGGAATGTGTGAGGAGGATGAAAAATCAGATCTGGAAAAAATGGTGGAAATCGCAATCAAGAAGGATGGTGATCAAGGCGAAAATTTGGTTAATTTCGTCAAAGGCAAACCAAGAAACGTTAGCGTCCAAAATGGAGGAGCTGGGAGAAGCGCGGCAAACCATCCAGTGACGTCACGACCAAGACCAACGTCAAGCAGCGGTGCAGCCAATCATGGGGACAACAGCGGATTCGGAGGGGGATCGCGCAGGACCAACATGGCTGACCGGAACAAGACGTCACGAATGAGGAAATGTCAGGTTTGCAATGGCACGCATGGAGGTGAGTGTCGTTTTAAAGGTTATGTTTGCCGAATTTGTAATCAGAGAGGACACCTTGCAAAGGTATGCAAAAAAAAGCGTAATTTTCATTTTATAAACGAAAATCCAGAAAACGGGGATAATGACAGTAATTTATCGGGACAGTACGAAAGTGAAAGAGAAGAAATGTGTTGGCAATTAACAAAACTTAGAAAAAAAATAGTGACGAAAAAAATAAAAATTTAATTAGGGAAAAAGCAGACAATTTTAACAGGGAAAATCGTGAATGTCTTTTTAATTGTGAATGTAAAAATTTATGTAATTGTAATGTTAATGTTGAAAATGTTTTTACTGTAGGGAATAGCTACAACCGTTTCAGAGTCCAAGTAGAAATTAAAAAGCAATTTTTCTTATTTTATATAGACAGTGGAAGTTCAATTTCTGCAATTAATTTGAAAGAATATAAAAATAATTTTTCAAATTTTAAAATGAAAAAAGATAATATTATTTTAAAAAGTTATAATAATAAAACATTTGAGCCTGAAGGATATTTCATTGTTGATATGACGTATAGAGGCAAAGTAAATAAAATAAAACTGTATGTTATAGATAATGGTGGTCCAAATATACTGGGAATCGACTGGCTGGACGTTTTTGGAGTGAGGTTCGAGATGGTGAATCAGGTCAACATAGAAAGGCGAGTAGATGAAATTGTAAAAAAATACCCAGATGTTGTCACTGAGAAAATTGGTAAGTTTAAGTTTAGTAAAGTTAAATTATACCTAAGAGAAAACAGTACTCCAAAATTTTTTAAGCCCAGACCAGTACCGCTAGCCTTTCGTAAAAAAGTGAAAGACGAATTAAATAGGTTAGAATCGTTAGGTATTATTACACCAGTTGAAACGTCGGATTGGGCAACACCATTGGTACCAGTTTTAAAAGAAAATGGTGATATACGTTTATGTGCTGATTATCGGTTAACAGTAAATAAAGCATTAAAAGAAAACATAACATATCCTCTTCCCCGGGTGGAAGAAATTTTTTCAAAGTTACATAAAGGCATTCATTTCACGAAACTAGATTTATCCATGGCATATAACCAATTTGAAGTGGATGAGGAAGGAAAAAAATATTAACATGGAGTACTCATCAAGGGTATATAATGTCAATCGTTTACCGTTCGGTATAACAGTGGCCAGTTTTATTTTTCAAAAATATATTGAACAACTTTTCATAAATTTTGATAACGTTGTAACATTTCTAGATGATATACTTTTGACTGGGGAAAATGAAACGGAGCATCTGGCAACATTGGAAAGAGTACTAGACACACTGAGGAAAGCAGGTTTGACAGTTAATCCAAGGAAGTGCGAATTTTTCAAGGATCAAGTGGAGTATGTTGGACACGTAATCTCGAAAGAAGGTTTGAAAACAAATCAAAAAAGATCCAGGCTATTCTAGCAGCACCAGCACCGTCAAATCTGACCGAAGTGAGATCTGTTTTGGGTATGATAAACTTTTATAATAAATTTTTGCCAAATTCAGCAGTCATTTTAAGACCAATTTATGATTTGCTCAAAAACGAAACTAAGTTTAAGTGGACAGATGAGTGTGAAAAAGCATTTAAAGAGATAAAAAAAATCATGTCATCTGATCTAGTATTAGCTCATTTTAATCCCGATCTGCCACTTGTTTTAACTTGCGATGCTAGTACGGTGGGGATATCGGCAGTTTTGTCACATAAAATGCCAGACGGAGCAGAAAAAATTGTAGCTTGCGTGTCTAGGACACTGCAGCCCAACGAGAAAAATTATCCAATTATACACTTGGAGTGTTTAGCAATTTATTGGGGAATGTTAAAATTAAATCAGTATTTGCAAGGGAATAAATTTTTGTTACGCACTGATCATAAACCTTTGGTTTCTCTGCTAAATCCTGAAAAAGGAATACCTCTGATGCATGCAAACAGAATGCAAAGGTGGTCAGCTTATATTAGCGGTTTTAAGTACGAAATAGAGCATATCGAAGGAAAAAAAATCTAATTGCGGATTATTTGAGCAGAGCACCAATTAAGACCAAAGTTATATCAGATGAATATAATGGAAAAGGAAATTATCTTTATTTTACAGATATGCAAGAAGAATGGCCGATAGACAACAAGGAAATAAGGGAGAAAACACTACAAGATGATGTGCTTCAAGAAGTTGCAGAGTATGTTTTGAGTGCCAAATGGCCAAAGAAAATAACTCCAGAAATAAGACCATTTTTCAATCGTAGGAATGAATTAATATACGAGCATGATATTTTAACCTGGGCACACAGAATTGTGATTCCTTCATCTTTGAGGTTAAGATTATTGTCAGAACTACATGAACATCATTTTGGAATAACAAAGACAAAGAATATTGCAAGATCATATATGTATTGGCCTGGTATAGATCAAGAAATAGAGAATGTTTGTAAGAGTTGCATTTATTGCTTGCAGAACAAGTCAGCACCATCAAAACACACGCTTACACCGTGGAAAATAGAAGATAAACCATGGATGAGAGTACATTCAGATTTACTAGAATTGGAAAACAAGAAATATATACTGGTTTTGACAGATGCATATTCAAAGTGGATTGAAGCATTCGTATTGAAAAACATAACGACGCAAGCGGTAGAAGAAAAAATCAAAGAAGCATGCTCCAGACTCGGATTGACGAAAACAATAGTTACAGATAATGGATCTCAATATACATCTAAAAGTATGAAGAATTTTTTAAAAGAAATGGTATTAAACATATCACATCACCACCAGATCATCCACAATCTAATGGATTAGCAGAAAATACAGTTAAAACACTGAAAAGGAACGTAAAAGCTAGATTAGCAGATCCGAAAAATAAGGGTAAAAGCTTGGAAATGATACTTTTGGAATTTCTATTTTCATACAGGACGACAAAACATTGTTCCACTGAAGAAACACCAGCGTTGTTAATGTTCAAAAGAGAAATCAGAACAAGAATGGATATTTTAAGGGAGATGCCAGAATTAAGCGATGCAGAATCCGGAGAACATCTTGAAAAACATAAAAAAGCTCAAGAAAGGCAAATAAAATACTATGGAGGCCGAAAAAGAACATTAAAAATAGGGGCAAAAATTATGGTTGCCGATTATAGAAACGTAAATAGAAGAGCATGGATGAAAGCAATAGTGGAAAAAAAAGTAGGCCTTCTATTGACTGAGCATTGGCTGAAACCTAACGAATCATTTTTTTAAATAACTATTCGGTTTTGTCTAAATATTGTAGATCAACTCTTACTCATGGCGGTACTTTGATATTAATTAATAATAACTTTCTTAAACATTTTAACTTTGTTAATATTGAAAAGTTTGATTACTTGTGTGTTGAAAGAGATTTTGAATTGTCTATTGCATTTTCTTCAATTCTAAATTTATATATAATTTGCATTTATAGATCACCAAATTCGAATTTTGATTCATTTATTTCAAGACTAGAAGTGCTGCTTTGTGGATTGTCACCTCATGCATCTTTAATGCTGGCAGGAGATTTTAATATAAACTATAAAAACCAAAACCTTCAGCCTGTTCAATCCTTGAAGTACCTTCTAAATTCATTTGGTTTGATAATGCATGTTAAAGACTTTACCCGACTGACAGGGCATTCAGCCTCCATTTTAGACTATTTTTGTTCAAATATAATAAGCAGTACACTTGAATGCTCTGTAATGAGTGCAGGATTATCGGATCACGAGGCGGTTGTTTGCCGCTATAAAATTAACCCTATTGGATTAAAACCTTCAAAAAACGCAGGCGCCTTCTCACTAGGCAGAATTATAGAAAATTTTCCCAATTGTGTGATCAGTGTAACTGGAATGATGTTTTTGTAGAGGAGAATCCTCTGGGGTCTTTTCATGAGAAACTTATTCAAATATTTAATGCTGCATTTCCCGTAAGAACTGTTAAATCTAAAAGTAAAAAGCCATGGTTTACGAAAGGATTAAAAGTTTCATCGAATAATATGAGATGCCTCCATACCTTAAGAAAATATTTCGGTAATAGCTCTTATTTTTTGGTTTATTTTAATAATTATAGGTCCATTTATCGTAGAACTATTAGAGAGGCTAAACAATTATACTATGATGGTAGGATATCTATGGCTGGAAACAAGCAAAAGGAAATTTGGCGAATGGTAAATGATTTGCGAGGAAAAGAAAGTAATGTTTACCGCCCCTCTAGCCTAATGGCTGAGGATATTAATTTGTTCTACTGTACAATAGCGAAGAGGCTTTCTGACAACATAGACCAAAATCATACTGATCCACTATCATATCTTGGTCACATCTCTGTTCCTGAAACTTTTTACTTTGCTCCAACTACTTCAGAAGAACTTAAAACCATCATTTGTAATATTAGGAATAAAAAAACTTCAGGGTGGGACGACATGTCCATTAATATATTTCACAGTCTCCCTGATTCTGCTCTAAGTGTTCTAGCAGAGGCTATAAACCAATCTATTGAAAATGGTAGTTTTCCTTCCCTCCTGAAGTTGGCAACTGTCATTCCCCTTTTAAGGGAGGTGAAAGGGATTCCCCTTCGGACTATAGACCAATTTCGTTGCTACCCACATTGGCCAAGATTGTCGAGAGACTTATGAAGGTGACAATGATTAGTTTTATAGAAAAGCACAACTTGCTCTCCATTTCGCAGTTTTCCTTTCAGTTTTTGAAAAACACTGTAGATGATTTGTTTCACTTTCTTGAGGACTTATATGTGAGCCTTAATGACGGAGAGGTTGCTTCGGCGGTGTTCTGTGACTTAACAAAGGCATTTGACTGCGTTTCTCACGAAATACTGCTGAGCAAGCTCGAGATCTATGGGTTTAGAGGAGCGATCCTGGACTGGTTCAGATCATATCTTTCGGGTCGTTGTCAGAGTGTTCGTTTCCAGGAACATACCTCAAGTGTGCTCAGTCTTACAGCAGGTGCGCCACAGGGCTCTATACTGGGGCCACTATTATTCTTAATATATGTTAATGATCTACCCACATGCATTAAGTATGCTCGATGCACATCCTTTGCTGACGACACGACAATACTGTGGCACAACAAGAACCCAACTCTTCTAAATGAAATGGTGAGCTCTGACTTGAACAACATTAAAGAATGGTGCGATTCTAATTTACTTTCTTTTAATATTCCTAAAACTAATATACTAAATTTTAAATGCAATTTAAGTGAGGTCTATATGGATGGAAGGGTCATTAAAAGCCTGAATGAGAACAGATTTTTGGGGTTGTATGTGGATAATAGGTTAAAGTTTGACGGCCACATTAATAATTTGTGTACAAAATTGTCTTCGGGTTGTTTTGCAATTAAAACTGTCAGGAGGGAGCTGGGTATTACAGTGGCTAAAAATGTTTATTTTGCTGTCATTGACACTCATTTAAGATATGGAATTTGTTTTTGGGGTTCATGTACGATAAATTTATTCATTTCAGTTTTTACCTTACAGAAACGTGCTGTTAGATATTTATATAATCTTAAACCCCGAGACTCATGCAGACCTTTTTTTAAGTCCGAAGGAATTCTTACCCTGGCACAAATCTTAATAAAAGTAATAGTTTAACATTAGCGTTTCGACAGCAGAGAAAACTGATTGCATACAAAAAGGCATGAAATCAGGACGCGAAAATAAATGAATGAAATACTGGAACTGTAGTGAAGGAATGCAATTATACTACACATGTAGTATAAATATGTTGTAAAATAAGAGATGTTATTGCTTTTACCATTACAGGAATATGGCTTAACAAAGAGGGGTGTGACATACGGCACCAGACGACGGACATCCGGTATACATCACGCCAAGCTACAACAGCGCATGCCTGCCACTTCACGGAACACGGCGAAAGAGGATTGCGACCACGACAGGCAGTCTGCTTCCCTACGCCAACAAAGCTACCACGTACCCACCGCACAACGACGACCTCGCGTAGCGCCCGTATCGGCTTCAGCCATGTTGACTTTATAATGTGACTGTAGAATCTTAATAAATCTGTAGTTAGAAATAAACTCTTTTATTTCATAAGTAATACTGGTATCACATTAGGTCAATATATCCTGTTAATAAAATTATTTTGTGTATTCTTTATTACAGAAAAAACTTGAAAATTCGCTGTACAAGTTGGTTTATAGATCATTTTTTTAAGTTAGGAAATAAAAAAGTTATAGACATTTAAAATGTGGACAAGTTAGATTGGCCGCACTGTACATAGGATTATAAAAGTTAAAATGTTCTGATTAGTAATTGAATTACTTCTAGAACTCATGGCTTTTGCAGTCATGGCCAATTAGGCAAAATTTTAATTTTTATGAAAGAGAAAAAACGTTCTTTAAAAATGTGCAAAAAATGGCCGCCATAAGAAAAACAAAACTTAATGAGTATTTCAAAATCAAAATGTTAAAATTAAAATCTAAACACAGAAATGTTGAAAACTGAAAAGTTGTCATCCTAAATTGTTTTTACAGATTTCAAAATTTTTTAAAATAAAAAAGCTACAGCATTTGTTTAAAAACACACTCTTAAACTTTTTTTTTAATAACTCAGAAATTAAACAAGATACAGCCATCATCAAAAAGGCATTAGATTAATGGTTGAATGGCACCCAACCATTCCCATTTAACCACCTTTCTATCTCTTATAGTTTCCAATATCACAATACATTTTCTACCAATTTTGGACACACTGTATACTATACTGTTATGCATTGTCTACAAAGATACATATGTAAAGATTTTTTAAGACAATAAAACCTTTTATTAATATTATTATTTATATTAAAAAAATAAGTGAAGTTAAATGGTAAAATAAAAGGTTTAAATGCTAATATTAAAATATATATATATTTTTTAATTTAGCATTGTCACATTAACATTTGTTAATAGTGTAAGTAGATAAATTAAATGTGTTTGTCAAATTGGTTTGCTTCAACTACAAACTTAGCAAATTTGATTTGTTTAAGGGCACCACATTAAGATTAACATTTTTAATTAAACTCTATAAACATGACTCAGGCAATTTATCTCATTTTTCTATTATAATAATATCATAAAGTAACTTAATTTAATATTTTCTCTAATTTTTTCAGGCAATAACAGTAGTAGCAAAATTCTAGCGGTGAAATACCAACTTAAATTAAAATTAAATGTAATAAAACATTTGTGCATACCTACTAATAATTTTAAAAATATTTTTTTAACAAATTTACTGAATATTATGGTAAGTAAATTGATTTAAATAGGACAATCACGCATCTGATTAAGCATATTTGTTTTTATATAGTTCTTTAGTTATCAGTTACATATTTTTAAAGAATAAGAGGGGAAGATAACTTTTATTGTTTAATAAAGTTATACATAGGAACAATCTTTACCCACAAAGATATGTTATGTTAAAAACCAATAGTTACACTCTCCAGTTTAATAGCTTTGTCACTAAAATTACTTATGAATGACTTATGGTATGAGAGAAACTTCTCTGGAATACTTTTGTATCTGTATCCCATTATGTATTTTCATATGGTTCAAAAACACTGTATTAACGCATGTAATTTTTAAAAAATATATTAGGTTAATAATAAGTTTTCACACACTATGACGGGTTAAGAAAATTTTAAATAAAATAAACTTACAGCAATAACATTAACAAAGGTTGTCTTTCCGGAATACTGAAGACCCACCAATGTTAACTCCATTTCTTCTTTCCAAAATAGACTTCTGAACCAGTCTAATATTCTGTTCATTAGAGCTAACATGTTTCCGTTTATTGGTAGTACACTACCCCTTTTTACCAAATTAGATCTGTTCTCATGGACTTTACTTGCAAAATTGGGCGAAAAGATGATAAAACAGAGCCAGTCTTTTAATAGATATGTTTGGCTGTCATTATCAGCTGTTTGTCATACATTTTGACAAATCAACATATTACTGGATAATATTCCGTTTAACGAATATTTACGCAATACAGTTTTTCACACTTGACATTTATGAGGTTGTGGTGTTAGGTCCGGTATACAGTAAATTTTATTATTGTAGAAATAAAACGGGTGGTAATATGACGCTTTTAACACCCAGAGTATTATACGCGGATGATATGCCAGGGAGGCATCTATAGTCGTCCTGTTAATGAAAATGTAAAAACAAATTAATTACTAAACAATATGACAATGGTTTAATCACACTTATGCCCATTTCCACCAACTGTTTTGGGGGATCCTTAGCGCTAAGTAGAGAATGAGTTTATAAATCAGAATTTAATTTTAGTATTGTAATTGTAGTAATGAAATCAAAATGTTTTATTAGCAACAAGTACTATAAATAAATTCAAAAAAATAAATAACATTTCTGAACTACTTATAATACTCAACAATCAATAATTTTCTTTAATAAACTCTATTCGTCTATGTAAATACATTTAAAGCAGACCTGATATATAATAGCAATTTATTATACTCAACTAAACCACTATAAAACAATAAATTATGTGTGCCACCTTTCTTGGCTATAGCAACATATAAATATTTGTGGCTGTACTTGCTATTCTTTTTTTTCTGCAAGAACAACATATTTTTTCGGGGTCAAAGATTTATAATTCTTGCAAGCTCATCTTTTCGGGAAAATATAAGAACTGTGCAAATCAGTTGGAAATTTGTATCACAAAAACAAAATAAAAGAACTAACTTAACCTCAAAGTAAGATGAATCTGTCTCCTCCGTCAAAATGTCTCGATTGAATCTAGATGCAATAAACGAACGATAAAGATTTCCTCGCTCTCCTCCGGATTTAAATAAAGGACGGTTTCGTAGCGGTCAGATCGATCTGAGGTAATAACAGAACGCGCCTTATGTTCTCGAATCTTGTGACAAATGCCATAAAGTAACATACCTCTTATGCTAATACCAATACCACCTAATATAAATATTTTTTACCTAGCGCTAAGAATCCCCTAAAAAGTTGGTGAAAATGGGCAGTAAGCAGTGGCAACGCTAGGGGAGGCTCTTTTTTTCCTTTTAGTTGTTATTTTTTTTTTTCTGTTGTCTTACTGACTGGCAGTACCGTAGCGTTCCTTGGAGCGGCTCCGTATCACAATGAGTTAGAGGTCCCTAATAAAAAATTTGAAGACCAAAAGAAAGGGACCTACATTTCCCTTGGAGGGGTCCCAAAATACTAATTTTAAAGACTAAAAAGAAAAGGTCCCCAATTTCCAAAATCATTGAAGGCCTCACTTTTCAAATTTAACAGGCAGTTTAACAGTTTTGTACCACTAATTTTTGCTTACACACATTTAGGGGGCCCTATAGCCCGGAGGCCCCGTATATCATTGTACGGCGGTAGCTATGCCCCTGCTGACTGAAACTCCTTTTTTTGTTGTACAATGCGTCCAATTTAACTTGTTCACATTTTAAATGTCCATAACTTTTAACGTGACAACGTCTTATAATTCGATGGACCCGGCTGCACGCACCAAAAACCAAAGAATATAAACTTTTTAATAAGGAGCGCTCAATTTTTTATAGGTTATGTTTGTGACGTCATCTTTTTGCCATAATATTTTTTTATCTGACAAAATAAACCAATACTTACATAAAATAAAATAAAATCACTTAAAAAACATTAGAAAAAAATGGTATCTTACCCTTAATAACGATTTAAACGTAAATTTCCTTTAAGAAATATCCAAAGGTCAGTGACCCCTGTTTACAGGTTTTAAAATTCTCTGTAACTGCAGTATTAATAAGTACTCAATTTAACTATAAACAGTAAAAACTAAACATATATAAAAGACCAATGACTAAAAAGCAAAAAATAACACCAAAACCGCGAAAAAAATTCCAGTACGATTGTAAACAAACAATTACGGAAAAAGATTACGTCACAAAATTTAGTGAACATAGGCTTAAATGGGATCGAGCGCTCCTTGAGCGGTTACCTCGTGCGTTCAATTTAAGGCTTGAAGTGCAAGCGAGAGCACGGAACGAGCGACAAAAAGGCACAAAATCCGCGTCGTTCGACATCTGTTTCTCCCCTACTTGAGTGAGCGTGCGGTGAAGAGTGAATGTGGTGTCAGTTGTTTATAGCAACGATAATTGCGGCGATAAAGGTAATGATTTTTCGACGTTGTCACGTTTAACTATCGTTCGCAAACCGACTTTGCAGACAACCGATTTTTTGTTTCTTTTCCTTAAAAAAATGATCCAAAACCAACTTCTACATTGAATTATCAAGTTTTTTTCTGTTATGAAGATTACACAAAACAATTATATTAACAGAATATATTGACATAACTTACTTTTTTAATACCATTAAAAAGATCTTTTAAAGAGCTTTTCAAAATATTACATTTGATATATCTATCTTCAATAGTTTTTGAAATATGACCATTTAAAAAATAATAGATATAATTTTCATTATTTCTACAGCCTAAGCTTAGTCCTGTAGGTAGGTATAGTGAAAATTATACACAATGCAATATTTTTCAGATTTAAATGGTCATATTTCCGAAACTTATAAAGATAGATATATCAAATGTGTATTTTTGTAAAGCTTTTATAAAGCCCTTTTTAATAGTGAAATAATATACAGGGTGTCCTATTTTAAAAAAGTAAGTTATGTGAATATATTCTGCTGATAAAATTGTTTCGTGTAATCTTCGTAACTTAAAAAACTTAATAATTTACGGTACAAGTTGGTTTTTAAATTACCTTTTAAATTAATGAATAAAAAGTTATAGACATTTAAAATGTGGACAAGTGAGATTGGACATTTTGAGCTATGTAGTAAAAGTTATAAATTAAAAAAATTTAAAAAAATATACCAAATCCAATTAGGCCCTACTATTCCTGGCCCCCTTGCCCACCCCTAGAGCAAAAAGCGGCGTTGCCACTTTATTTACGCCTTTCTATTTGGACATAAAAATCAAATTTATAAAATCTACCAAGACCGGGATTATAAATAAAAATTTAATTTTCGTATTAGTAAAATAGCATTAGTCGCAAGATTCAAAAACATACATTTTAATTGAAGTGTTAATAAACCAAATTTAATTTTCTGGTTTTAAGAAACGACCTTAAAATTCTCTAAATCCAAAACTTGGGTCTAAAATAGGGTAAAATATTAATAGTTTATATGCCATAATAATGTTAAAATCGGTAACTCCATTTTATTCAAGTTTCATCACTTATTATTTTATTTATTTTAGCTAACTATTGCAACAAAAATGGCTAAAATTAAGTTAGGTTAATACTAATACCAAAATTAAATTCGGATTTATAAACCCGGCCTAACAATAAACAAATGCGCACATTGTTTTAGGAACGTAAGTTCCTCAGAAATAGAGAGATATTGCACAGTAAAATAAGGCCAGGCCTTAATAATACCGGCCTTATTTTGACATCTGAGCTTGCGCAGATGCATGGTGGGATAAGGACTCTCTTAATAGGGATAGTGCCTGGCTTTATTTATGTCGGTTTTAGGTCGTGCCTTATTTTGGTCTTATTTTAGCTTCGGATCTGTTCGTGTAAACCGAACGGCTGCCGAGCACAAAATCGAAAAGTTTTTAGAAGTAAAAATACTTAAAACTTTGCTTTTCCAATTGTATTTCTTTAATTGTGTTAAACAAAACCCTACAACACAAAACAATAAAGAAAAACAACTAAAATTTTCCCCTTTTTTTTAGGTTAATGGTACTGTCAACATGATTTGCAATAACTCTAAATTATGACTACAAGCACTATGTAAATAAGGCCGGTATTAATAATTCCCGAGCTTAATAAGGCAACTTGCAATAATTCTCTAATAATTTCGTGAATCGGAATTTAAAAATTGCAACAACCGAACTTATGCCTAGTCCTCATGTGAACAAAAATTGCGTAAATCCGGAACTGGGGATTGGCGCAATATTCAAAAAGTCGTCTCTTTATAGAGACAAGAAACTCAAATTTAGATTACAAATGTGAATTAGGCTATCTATGGAACTAATTATATTATTAAAAATAACTGATGAGCTCAAAAGTTACCAAGAAAATCGGTGGATTCCGTAAGAAAGTTAAAAATTTCTAACTTTTTTCCGGAACTGTTACGGATCTGTCACTGTCAACATGGCTGCCAAAAGCCCAATGAAATTTCGATATTGTAGTCATGTGATTCTGGAATTCCGAGGTTCCGCAATATTTTACCGTCCATTAGGTCTAGGCAATTGTCGCACATCACGTCGATGGTATTGTTTTTTGATTACTAGAGGTTTTTGAGGCGCTGTTCACAAATTTAAACGAATTTTAAGTCGGCAACCTTTTATTCTTTAGATAATCATGGCACCGCTATGGCTACTTCGACTAAAAGTAAAACTTGGCAGTTTTATTACAGAAGGAAGGGAATATAAAATTTAAAAAATGAGAGTTTAAAAGGTAGAAATCAAATATTAATGGCCAATTTGGCGGAAAACTAAAAAATTACATACAAAAAGAAAGGGGAATATAGTGAATTTGCGTTAGTTTCCTATTCAAGTTTGATGATGAAGAACTCGGGAACAAAACCATACCGACTAATAATTCTTGTGGATTCGTAATCAGAGCCCCAAAAATCTCCATAAGCAAAAAAATAATCAAAAACAGAGTGGTGTCCAATAAGCAAACAATTACCCAACTTAATTTTGTTACATAGTTTAAATACAACCTTGGACTTGATTTTGTCGGACAGATTTTCAAATAAAGTGCAGTCATGCAATGCACCTTCTTTTATCTCGATCCCTATTATTCGGCCATTAAGCTTTTTTCGGATTACTGGTATATGAGCTTAAAAATGAGAATAGGCTAAATTTCCTCAAATACAACAAATCCAAAACAGCTTGTACTAACAAGTCGATTGGTCTTTTCTATCTCCAATGACCAACAGTGACGGCGAGTGGTGAAATTTATGGGTTGAGAAAAGAGCAATTTTGTATGTTTTGTTCTTTAAAATCTTGGAGAAATAGGGTGAGGTCCTTTTTTGGTCTTTAACTTTTTATAACGTTAAAATTGAATATGCAATATGTAGGTGAGTAGGTATGTGGTATTTTCAAGAAGTGATGACCAATATTCTTTTGCTCTTTAAGAATTTTTTGCACGTGGCACCCATATAAAATCTCAAAACCCGCCGCGCCTGATGACGAAAATTGTCCTGAAGATGGAAAACTTTTATAGGATTAGTAAAACAGTTACTAAAACCTATTGTCCAAAAAACCAGAATGTATAAAAAGTCCAAGATGTCAGGTATTTTATTTTTAAGTTTTAAGTATTTTAGTATCAAAACTGTTAAAAAATAGAAAAGACTGACATTAAAAGAAACACTTTTGGTGTCGTTCCGGGCGATTCTAGACTCTAAAAGAAATACAGCAGTTTAGAAAACCGTATTTAGCAATCGGTTATGTTACGTCATCATACGTCAAAGTTATCGCCCATTATTGCCGCAGTTATAATTTGGTATTTTCCTTTTAGGGTCTAAAACCGCCTGGAACGACACCAAAAGTATTCCTTGCCTTTTAATTGCAGTCTATTGTGTTTTTGACAGTTTTCACACTCTTGACAGTTCAAGAACGGTTTCGGGCGGTTCTAGAGCATAAAACACCAATTGGTTTAATGCCTAAGGCCGACCGCAAACATCAGGCTTTTGATCCGATTAGTCGGTCCGACTTAAAAACGACGTTGTCACTGGTTTTATTTGAAATATAAAATGTCACAACCAATGACAACGGATACATTTTTAAGGCTCGCGCATACGCTCGGTTTTCTGATTCTGTTTCCGGAACAGGAATTCAGATTCGGAATTTCGTGTGCCTAGCGCAAACATCCGTTTTTTTGTATACTGTCAGTTCGAATAGAGATGTTTCTGTGAAAGCACAAATGGACTACGACGATGAATTGATTGCTATTGCACTTTAACTGCCGCTAGATATGTGTGGGCCTTGTTGAACATTTTGTATGTAAATGTAACATTCAGGTTTCCAAATCTGAATTCCTGATCCGAAAACCGAATAAGGAAACCGAGCGTATGCGCCGAGCCTAAGTCGGACCGACTAATCAGAGTAGCTTTTCAGTGACGAAAATTTTTGTACGTCACGTTCCAGGGCTTGAAGCTCTTGATCTGCTATAAAAAGTTAGTTACTGGAACGCATCCTTAGACAAGGAAGGAGAGATAACTTTAAGAAATTTTAAAATTTCGTTTTTTTTAACCTGTCCTGGCTTTATAATAATAATCTCTTTTTTATATTTTATTTTATTTTAAACAAGTTATTTTTAAAAATCTATCTTTAACAATAAAAACACGTTTGAAGCACAAAAACCAAAAAAGGTGCTGGTGCATGAGGGGTAAGGGGAAAGAAAAACGGAGTAGTTCAGGTGCATAACACTTTCCGTCACTGAAACGCCATAAAGTAGAACGAAATGCTCCTGAGGGTCTTTCCAGTGACGAAAATTTTTGTGCTTCACGCTCCAGGACTTGAAGCTCTTGAACTGCTCTAAAAGTTAGTCACTGGAACGCATCCTTAGACAAGGAAAGAGAGATACTTTAAGAAATTTTAAAATTTCGTTGTTTTTAACCTTTCTTGGCTTTATAATAATAATCTCTTTTTAATATCTAATTTAATTTTAAATAAATAATTTTTAAAAATCCATCCTTAACCACAAAAAAACACGTTTGAAGCACAAAAACCAAAAGAGTGGTTGGTGCATGAGGGGCAAGGGGAAAGAAAAACGGAGTAGCTCAGTTGCATAACACTTTCCGTCACTGGAACGCCATAAAGTAGAACGAAATGCTCCTGAGCTACTCGGTAGCGCTCTATTTGGGTCACTGGAAAGCCACTCTGATGTTTCCGGCCGGCCTAGTGATGTATGTGTCATAAATAAAATGTAAAGTAATCCTTGTACTTGTAATGGAATCAAAATGACATTTGAAATGTATTACATTGTAAAAGCAATTTTGAACGCCACTCAGGAAATTAAATGTAAATGTCCCTTGTAACCTGGCATGTAACGGAAAATAATTAAAGATGTTTATTTATTTATTTATAAACTAATATAATTTACAATTTTAATATACTATGAATAAATTTATAAACAATCAAAACTTATTAATGCAATATATTTAGATAAAAGACCTGTCATGTTATGTGTTTGTATAAAGATATTCTTATTTTGAATTTGAAGAAGTTTGTAGGTATTTTGTGGTTGGGAGAGAAATTTTGTGCTTCACGCTCCAGGACTTGAAGCTCTTGAACTGCTCTAAAAAGTTAGTCACTGGAACGCATCCTTAGACAAGGAAAGAGAGATACTTTAAGAAATTTTAAAATTTCGTTGTTTTTAACCTTTCTTGGCTTTATAATAATAATCTCTTTTAATATCTAATTTAATTTTAAATAAATAATTTTTAAAAATCCATCCTTAACCACAAAAAACACGTTTGAAGCACAAAAACCAAAAGAGTGGTTGGTGCATGAGGGGCAAGGGGAAAGAAAAACGGAGTAGCTCAGTTGCATAACACTTTCCGTCACTGGAACGCCATAAAGTAGAACGAAATGCTCCTGAGCTACTCGGTAGCGCTCTATTTGGGTCACTGGAAAGCCACTCTGATGTTTCCGGCCGGCCTAGTGATGTATATGTCTAGCGTGAAATTAAAGTTTATTTTTGTGTGTACGATAAAGCTGTTTATATCCACCTTCTTAACGTGCTTATGCGAATTATTTTTAAAAATCAATAGAATAGTCAAGAATAGTGCTTTTATACATATTAAACACTTATTTTAGTTGTTTATATTAGGAAATGAAGCTTTAAAACAAAAAAAAAATGAGATGGAAGACCAATCATGTCATATATTATGTTTGTGTTATGCTTTGTTTATGTTATGGGGTTCTAGGGGAGTTAGGTAACCCATATGAAATTTTGGGCCTTCATCGAAGAGCATCTTCACAAGAAATAAGGCACGCTTACAAGCAGTTAGCTAAAGAATGGTATGTAGGTTTTAACTTGATAAATTAATACTGTTAACCCTAACACAGTGCAGCGATCTGTGGACAAAAACCTAATTTTTGTGTCTTTAGTAAGTCTAACTGCTTTTTTGTTGATATAA
The DNA here is from genome assembly GCA_014170235.1 of Listronotus bonariensis. NCBI lineage: Eukaryota > Metazoa > Arthropoda > Insecta > Coleoptera > Curculionidae > Listronotus > Listronotus bonariensis. The sequence goes on from JACEGR010001856.1 coordinate 17,908, forward strand.
TTATTTCAATTAATTTATAACTAAGAAGATATAGGTAAAGATCATTCAAAAAAACTTATAAATTTATGAAATTTTAAAATAATTAGTATATTGTATATAGTATTAAATTCACTGAGAATTTTGCTTGTACCTCATTTTACATCATATTTTGGTCTATGTTAGGAAGGTATATCTAATAAGTAGATAATTAAAAATTTCTACATATTTATTTAAAAAAAAAAGAATATGTAAATTAACAGAAAAATAGCTAACACCTGTGATATTACTTATGACTGATTAAACTAAGGATTGGAGTGTGCACATACAGGAGTTCAGTCTCCTAGGTGCATAGTATTATCATTAATGTGCAATAAATTATTATTATTTAGAATTATATTGTTATAACATGTATATTGTAAAAAAAAACAAAAAATACTATAATATATTATTATTATTATTAATACCTATTGATAATAAAAAACTATGCACAATGTAACATAAAAAATTGATAGAGTGTGATCAGATAGGTATGCATATTTACACAAATATTTTCATTTGAAATCTCTTAGGTATAGAGCAAGATCCCAGGACCCCCAGACCTAACTTATTTTCTCAGAAATAAAATATATCAAATAATGTAGTGCTAGTACATACCATGTATGTATGAATATTTTCTAGGTTCAGCTGACGGCCAATTTACAGGTACCAGGTGCTAAAGGTAGATAAAAATAGTACTTACTTTTCTTAAAATCTTAATGCTGATTTTTATGTATATTTAAGAATTTATAATTAATACTCGTCCGATACCAGACACTCATTAAAGTTTCAAAAAATAATGTAACTTTACTTACAATCTCAGTCTTGATTTTTATATATATTACTTAGAAAACTAATTCAATAATAATTTTTGGAAGGAGCCATACCAATCAGAGGGGCCTAACACTTCCCCAGACACACACAAAGACTTGCTATGTATATGAGTGCAATCGTGATTGTAGATAGTTTTATAAAATTTGTTATTAATAATTTAATTAATAATCTAATCGGTCTTCAGTAATATTAAAAATTAATGTTTACATTTAGTAATACCAATAATTACTGCATAATTAAAAATATACAGTGTGTCCTAGGATAGGTGTTACAAGATGACAAATGGAACATTTTAAGTGTTTAAACATCCTTTTAGGAAAATTGGTCTCATGGTCCAAAAGTAATAATACTAATTAATATTTTAGTTAACTTTGGTGTTTAGGGATTTTTTGACATGAGCAATTCCGATCTAATATTAATTTTTATTTGTAAGCTACGCCTACGGGGGCTAGGTACACTATTTAAATTTCACTAAAACGTCCCATCTTTTTGTGCTACTTTGTATGTACTATCTAAGTAAACCAGTAAACTTTCCTATGCTTTCTACACAAAAAAGGTATACTTTGTAAGAATGGCTTCAAGCAATCGTTTTTAGATATCTGCATTTAAGTCTTTTAGTACAACCAAAAACTATATGAAAGAATACATTAAATTATTCGTAATATCATGAGGCAGTTGTGGTTATGACTAATACGTCGTTTTTAAAGGCATTTTTTTGTTGCACTAAACCACTTAAATTCAATTATGTATCTTGAAAACGGTTGCTCAGACCCATTCTTACAAGGTATACCTTTTTTGTGTAGAAACCATTGCACTATGGCTTCTCAGTATTCAAATATAAAATAAAGTAATAAAGAACAAATATACAATTTTAAATACAGTTAACAACAATATAAAGACAGAAATGACAGTCATGGTACAATACAGAAATAAATAAAAAAAAATGTAATAAAATTATTAATATATATGTTAAAAATAAAATAAACTAATACACAAGTTAATTTAAAAAGGTTTCCCTAAGTAAGACAAAACGTACTGTATGATCCTCTATGCTTCAGCGCTCCTTTCAAAATTTAAAGATAAAAATCGTTATACTTATACAAAGGATTCAAAATTAGTAATTGTTTAATTTTATTCTTATATAAATTAAGTGGTAGTTCCTTTATTGCGGAAGGTAGTTTATTAGCAAAATGAATAGAATAATAATTGGTAGAGAGTCGGGATTTTTGTAGCCTTAAAAATTCTGGCCTTATTTGGTTATTTTGCCTAGTATTGTAATCATGAAGATCATGATTTCTTAGGAATAAGTTTGTGTTTTTGTATCCATATAACAGGCATTCATACACAAATCTCGATGGTATTGTCATTATTTTTAAATTGATAAATTTGGTTTTTACATCAGCTTGATAATTCATCCCGCACATTACTCTTAAAGCCCTCCTCTGTAACCTAAAAATTCTCTCAGCCTGAGCACAATGTCCCCATGCTGCAAGGGCATAGCAGGCTACTGATTGAAAGAGACCGTGGTAAGCATTTAAAAGTACTGGAAAAGGAACTAGTTCTTTCAGTCTCCGCAGTAAAAAAATGGTTTTAGACAGCCGATCTGACAAATAGTCTATATGACTTTCAAATGTTAAAGCAGAGTCTACATAAACTCCCAAGAATTTTATATTTTTGGGTTTCTGGTTCTTTATTTCATCTATATTTCTAAGAGTGAATGTAAGCTGAGATGTTTTTTCTTTATTTAGTGTTAGCCCGTTGCATTCAAACCAGTCCTCTAAATTTTCTAAAGTGTTTGTTGTTTTCATTAGGAGATTTTCATATTCTTTGTCAGTATTAAGTAAAGCCGTGTCATCAGCAAATAAACTAAGTTGTGAGTCTGTCGCCGCCATTTGGATGTCATTAATGTATATTAGGAATAGTAAGGGTGCTAATAGTGAACCTTGTGGAACTCCATATTCCACATTGGTATTTTTAGAGTAGGCTTCAAAATACGTGATTTGTGTGCGGTTACTAAGATAACTCTTAATTAAGTCTATACCAGATTCACTAACATTATAATATGCCAATTTATCAATCAAGATGCTGTGTGAGACACAGTCGAATGCCTTTGAGAGGTCGCAGAATACCACATTCATATGCTCCCCCTCTCAAATGCATCCACTGCGCTCTCCAACAGTCTTAGTACTGCTTGAGTGGTTGATCTTCCTTCTCTAAATCCAAATTGACACTCCATAAAATAATTATTGTTTTCAAAATATCTATATAATTGGTCTCTTAAGATTGATTCAAATATTTTTGAGATAATTGGGATTAAAGCAATTGGCCTGAAGTTATTTGGGTCATTCAGATCTCCCTTCTTGGGTACAGGTATAACCTTGGTCACTTTAAAGCAATTGGGGTAGACTTTTTCTTTTATGCTTATGTTTATTAATTTTGTTAGTGGCGCAATTAGGATATTTTTTAGGTACTTTATTATATCCGTATTGAGATCATAAATGTCTCTACATTTCTTGTTTTTTAATTTGTTTATTGCATCTCTAACTTGTATTTGTCCTACGTTTTGAAATTTAAATAAAGGCAATTGATCTTTTATCTTTCCTCTTAACGCCTTGATGTATGTAGTGTGATTTTTATTCCTATTTTGTTGGTGAGGGATTTTCGAAATCAACTGGTTTGCAATATTTGCAAAGAAATTATTAAAGTCTTCCGCTTTTAAAGAAGTTTCAATTTTTTTATTAGTTTTTCTATTTGTATTTTGATTTATAATCTGCCATGAAGATTTTCCAATATTTCCTGAATTTTTAATAAAGTTTGCATTAGCAGTTTGTTTAGCTTTATTTATCGCCTTGCGATATCTGTTTCGAAATAGATTAATTTGTTCTTTTAGTGTTGGAGAAGGTTTGAGCGTGTGCCATTCATTTAATAATCGTAATGTTTCTCGCATTTGTCTAATTTCACTTGTAAACCAATTTATTTTGTTATTCTGGGGACTATCAATTTTTTGAATTGTTGGAAATGCAACCTCCATAGCTTTTATAATAATGTTTAAGAATTTATTAAACTTTTCATCGACTGACAGCTCGGTACAATCCGTAAAGTCCCAATTAGTCTCATAAAGCAGATTGTGTAATATGAATTTTCCATAGTTGTTAAAAGGTCGGCATGTAATTATCTCAGGTTTTTTCCTGGCTTCCGGGAGATTTATTTGTAATGAAATTGCATTATGATCTGAGAGATGAGGGTTTGTAACTTTTAAGGTGATTTCCTCTTGACTGTCAAAATTTAAGAACACGTTGTCAAGAGTGTTTAGTTTGTGTGTTGGTTATTTAAATACGATAATATTTTTTGTATAAGCCAGAAGGCGCTACCTACACTATTTTAAATTTCTATAAAAATATACAACTTTTTGTGCCACTCTGTATGTACTTTCTAAGTAAACATATAAACTCAATATGCATTTTTACACAAAAAGGTATACTTTATAATAATGGCTCTGAGCAACCGTTTTCGAGATATCTGCCAAAAAAGTCCGACATTAAACCATTCGTATATGATGTGGTAGCTGTAGTTTAGTTGTAACTAAACAATTTTAAGGCAAACATTTCTGGAAACTGTTGCTTATAGCGATTCTTACAAGTACACCTTGTTTGTGTGCAAAGTACAGGATACTAAATTGGTATACTTAGGTGGTACATACAGGGTAGCACAAAAAGCTTGCTACTTTTTAGATATATTTCAAGTAGTGTAGGTATCGCCCTCCTGCCTCCCTAAAAAGTTACCCAATACTTGATCTTAAGAGTTAATGTCAAAAAACTCTAAGATACCGTGTTTTTATTACTGTATTTAAAACGTATAAACACTCATCGAAATAAATTAACATATATTTTTTTACTTTGATGCCCTATATTTTTGTTATTACCAACTTTTGGATATAGGTCTTAATAATTTGGCATAAGGAATCTATGATTTCTCAGTAAATTATTAATTACCGTTCACCCAGTATATTACAGTTGTATGAAATAGCACCATATCGAATATTATTATGTATTGCTGCTTGTTTAAATTTGATTCTAAATCTAAAATAGGCTCCAACGCTTTTTCGACAGGGTATTTTAAGTTTCTGTTTCTAGGAAGCTTGGCATTTTTATTATTTTTGTTAGCTGGCAAAGACTTTCATCCACTTCTTTTAAAAGTGATGCTAAATCGTGTGGCCCATGTCGGCAGGCCGCTATAGCCGCAGCTTTTATTATTAATGATATTAGACAATTGCGTTACTTTCTCTAGTTCTTTCCGATTTTTCCTGAAATGATAACCTGGGTCCACAAGGAGATGTTGACGGTTTAGATAAATCAAATACAATAACAATCTGTTTTTCCAACCAAGCAGAATTTTTATTTTGAACATACCCCTTGTTTTGTGGTGTTTGGCACCATCTTTCTACAAAATTGGGGCAGAGGCGACAAATTTTTGTCAAATATCTGGTTCATTAGATAAGTTAAAGTTTATTTCGATCTTTTGATTTAGGTAATTAAATATTTTTAAAAACTTTTCGATTTTATCGCCTTCCTACAACCACAATTATAAAAGGTGTTATTTATTAAAATAGTGCATATCTGTAAAAATATATATTTTTTTCAGGGGTAGCAAATAATCGCAAGTAAAGAATGTAAAATAATAATCACAAATAAAGACTTAACAAAATAATGTGAAATATATTGCCGCCAAATGCAGCCGTTTTTTTCTCAACCTTCCAGAAATTAAATATTTAAAAAAATTATTAGTAAATGAGCCAATAAGAAAACTAATTTTATTTAAAATAGACTGAATTATGTAATTCTATCAAATACATATTTTTATAAAAAAACATACTTAGTAGTTAATAAAAAATATATTTTCTTTAAAAATATGATTAAACAGATTAGCACCACACTAACAACTTTTGGCGTCACTTAACGATTTACGGCTACTGATTAATATGTGAGAGGTACTAAATTCAGCTTCCTGTATCCCAAGAAAAAAACAAATTAAGATTAACACACTATATATCTAAACAATGATGTATCTGCTTTCCACGTAAACAACCAAAATATATTTTTTATCAATTTGAAAAAATGGATTTTGGCCACAAAATTGGGTCGCAGAAACCATAGTGCATTGGGGGTTTAATGGTGTGCTTAGATGGTATATACAGTGTAGCACAAAAAGGTTAGGAGGTTTTAGAAAAAAATTAAATACTGTACTTAGCCCTCTCTGGTTTGCACATAAACATTAATATCAGATCTGAATAGCTCATGTCAAAAACCCTAGATACGAAGTTTTATTGAAATATTCTGTACGTATCAAAAGTTATCGAAATAAATTAAAAATATTTTTCACTTTGACACCCCTATGACCTTCCTTATTAGCAAATTTTGAATACTTATGTGTGTTTAATCTTTATATCTGTGGTTTTCCTGTGTACCATTTATTATTGGAAACCCTGTATATCAATGTTAAACTGACGCACAGTCACTGATCTCGATGGATTGCCAATGTTATTACCTGCGCGAAACAAAAGTTACATATCATGGGCGAAAACCGGTTTTGTGCGCAAGCAAATCGAGGGTAAACGCGCCTGGCGCCAAACAGACTATCCGCATTATCGGAAAGAATTTGTCGACGGCGACGTCCTGGTTTTCTGTTCGGAGTACGGTAGCTAATGAGCGTCACGGTCAGACCGCGGACGGAAGGTACGTGGTGCCGGTGTTTGTATTTTGCCGCGGCTTTTAAGTGCGCATGTTCGTCCACCCGTCCATTTGTTTACTGCGCGAGGTCGTAAAAATCCAAAAATGCTTCTTTCCACTGCGGATCATAATGTAGGTTATCTATGCGCACAGTGCGTTGAGAGATAGGAACTTAGGGACAAAAATCGTATCACTCTTGTGCACTAAAATAGTTTTACTATTATATATAATTTAGTAGGGTACTGCGTATGCAGAAAGCAATACTGCAATATTATTATACAGGGTAATATACATAATATACAGGGTGGCAGTGAAAATTTAAAAGCTTATTTATGAGCTAATTTCATGAAAAAAGTTTATATACTGCTGAAATTGCATAGTTTTCATGATACAGAGAGTTCAACTTTTTTTAATATTTTTTTAAATAAATATCGTAAATATCCCTCATCCAATTTGAATTTAATTTGGTAATGTTATTTGTGGCACCAAGGGGCTAATTTAGCTCTAACTTTATTAAATTTTTTAAGTCCAGTGGCGTCTCGAGCGGCACTTTAACGAATATTTCTGGAAAAAAAGGACGCTACTGACTTTTTATGTTTTCTTTAGGTAAGGCAAATAAAGATACAACTTTTTTATCCCTAATATTCTTCGTATCGTGCTTAGTTTGCAAAAAAAAATCAATTCGTTAAATTACATATTTGTAAACCACTCAATAAACAAAATAAAATGTTTCTTTTAAAAATAACCTTTTATATTATTTACTTACAATTACGCTACAATATGAACAAATACCAAGTTAAATAACAATAACACCTAAACTAACAAATTTTTTAAACCTTTAAACATGAGATGAGTGGCCAGGCACTTTTTATTATAAAAAGTACCACATATACCTCAAGCTACATATTTCTATCTTGGCAAATTTAAAAAGATTACGAGTTGCCTTGTTATCTGGTTATTTATGAGTAACAATGCAAACATTTTATGAAAATAATAATTTTGGCATTTTTGTCCACATATCGACGCACTGTGTGACGTCAAGATCTAGCTTTAAGCTATTCATGTGTAGTGTGTCTGCCTAAGTTGTCTACATATGGAAAACTTTTATTATTAATTTTATGAAATAAAAGTTATTCTTTGTAAAAAGTATGCATGGTCCAGAACCTAAAATGTAAACTTTAGATGTTCTTTTGGTATACGCGGTATCTGAAAAATATAAATTTTGTTTAAGAGGAAAGTACTGGTATTTTTGACAATAATAAATATTATAAAACAAATGTTTAGAATTAATAATAACTTTCAAATATGCAAACTTCTTTAGTTACAAGAAACACTTTTTTAATTTTTTATGTGTAAAACGATAAAAATTTAAATTTGTACACATCCTGTCTTTGGAAGTTCTTATCAAATGGGGAACTTTTTAATAATTAACTTTGGAAAAAAGTGGCCCTTCATAAAAAGTCCTGCTTGATAAGAAAATACATTTTTACAAAAATATTTGTATGTTGGATGTACAAGGTGGCCTAAAAAGACCTGTTTCGAATTTAAAATACAGGATATTTCCCAACTAGGGTACGAAACTTTAAAGGGTTATTTTTTAACGTTATTTTATAAAGTAAGGTTTTTATTAACATATGTCTAAAGTTGCTTCGTTTCTAAAATACAGTGCGTTTAATTCTTTTTTTTCAGTAGTTATTTTATAAATATCTTAGATACGAAAAAAATATATAAAAATTGCATAAAAGTCAGTGGCGTACATTTTTCTCACAATAATATTGGCTGTGCTGCTCACTGAGACTACTGGACCCAATAAAGTGAATCTAGTTAGGGCTTTACAAGCGCTTTTTTTAAACCAAATTTAACCAAATTGGTTTAACGGTATTTAAAATATTATTTATAAACTACTGACTTTTTAAAAACTTCAACGCCTTGTACCTCAGAAACGAAGCAACTCCGGACATATGTTTATAGGAACTTTTCTTCATAAAATGACATAAGAAATCACTCTCAAGTTTCGTACTGTAGTTAAGAAATACCCGTTAAATTAATTTGTAATCCAAGTCCTTTTTAAGCCACCCTGTACATTCAACATACAGCTATTTTTGTGGAAATGTATTTTCTTATCAAGCAGGACTTTTTATAAAGAGGCATATTTTTTCGTAAAGTTAATAATTAAAACGTTTTTCATTTGGTAAGAATTTCCAAAGTGAATACTTATTTCGAAATGTAATATCTAAAGGAAGGTTAAGAACTGTCAAAACAGCGAAAAGTCACGGGAACGCTCGTTATCACATAAAAAAATTAAAGATTTTTTTCTTGTAAATAAACAACAACTTGCATACTTGAGAGCTATTTTTATTTATATATTTATTTATTTATTTATTTATTTATTTATTTATTTATTTATTTATTTATTTATTTATTTATTTTATTTATTTATATTATTTATTTATTTATTTATTTATTTATTTATTTATTTATTTATTTATTTATTTATTTATTTATTTATTACAATTACAATATCAATAATTAATTACAATATAAATTTAAAAGAAAAACTATAAGTAACAATGTGCACAATGGACATAGGTCTGTGTGTGCACATTAGGCATCAGCATAAGCTATACATAATCTTTAACATTTTATTAAAATAACAATATATATTATAAGGTGGTATGACTACGATGACTATAAATGTTTTGTCAATACACTATAAAAATTCAATAATTTGTTTGATTCTTTGCGTGTTACGTTTTATCCACAAATCCAATTTTTTTAAATATTTTTAAATTTTTTATTTTTAAACTGTACCGGCAGTATATTAAGTATTTTAGGCGCCACATAAGTAATGGATCTTTGTGTAGCATCAAATCGTGTATTAGGTAATGTTAAATTTCGACCTACATTTGCTCTTGTCATAATACCATGATTGATGAAGCTGTTAAATATGTTTCTTGTAAGAGAAAATCTTAAAACATTTTAAATGTACAACTGATCAATTGTAAAAACTCCAGTATGTTCATATAATAATTCAGAGGAATATCGTCTTGGTTTAAATGGCATTATCTTTAGAATATATTTCTGTGCAATAATAACATTTTTTAAAGAACTTTTATGTGCAGACCCCAACAAATAATGCCATAATTAAGACACGATTCGACCAATGACTTATAAACTGTTGTAATATTATCTTTATTTAAAATGTAACGCAGTTCATAAAATTTATATACAAGTTTTCTTAGTTTATTCTTTGTGTATTCTGTATGAATATTCCATTTTAAAAATTGGTCGAAAAACAGACCAAAATATTTTATGCTCTCAACCGACTTAATATTGCCAGAGCATTTACAGTTACCGGCCAAATCACAGTCAGAAGAGTGAATCTTAATGTTATTCCTTATGGGTAGACCTCTTTTATCTATAGAAAAACACATAAAATGTGTTTTATTTACATTCAGAGTTAGTGAATTTAGATCCATCCATGTTTTTATATGGGTCATTGCCTCTTCGGCCCTCTCAAAGGTCTCAGGCCACGATTTTCCCTTACACAGGACAACTGTATCATCCGCAAAACAAATAATTTTGCTGTTTTATATCTAAACATTTTTGTTTTATAAAAATTTTCAATATTGTCAAAAATAACGGTACTTAAAAAAATCATATGGTTTGAGATACCTTATGAAAAAACCACTGAAAAAAATAAATATCTAATGATTGCATTTTAGGTTTTAGACCATGCAAAACTTTTTATAAAGGATAACTTTTTTCGTAAAATTAATAATAAAAAAGTGTCCCCTATGTAGACAACTTTGGCGAACAAGCTGTTTTATATCCGTCTTTAACCATTTTTAAAATTAAATCTACTTTCAGGCATCCAGACAAATCTAAGTTTCCTGATGCTGAACAGCGTTTTGTAGAAATTAAGCAAGCTTACGAACTTCTGTCGGATCCCGACAGAAGAGCCTTATATGATAATAAGGGAATTACTGAAGATAATTTCTATAAAAACCGGAACATCCAACGTTTTTCACACAATCTCCATTTGACGATATATTTGGTCCAAATGGAGCGCATTTTAATTATCAAGAGAATGATATAACCTTTTTTCACAAGTTGTCAGTAACTACAAAGTAAGTATATTTTTACACCATAGGTACACATTGTATAGTAAAAGTTATAATAAATCCAATTACATGGTTTTTAGAGTTTTAGACCGCTTTTCAGTTCCACAGGAGAAATTTGCCCATAACTAATGTTAATAGATGGTAATTATTTTTTGGGTACACGCCAAAAATTAAATTAAAACAAGTAAAAAGATAGCAAAAAATCGACGGTCTGCAACCGTATAATAACTAATAATATATATTTATAATATATTAAATTGAATAAAAAAATACAATTAAAAATTAACTATTATTTAGGCTTTAAATTTTTAAATTTTTATCTTTTTTAAGACATTCTGAAAACTCTTTGACATTAAATGTCAAATATGTTTGTTTGGTTATAGTGTTATATGTGCTGTATTGGTTTTGCGGATTTATTTAATAGATGTTATTTATTTGGGTACACGCCAATTCAGAATTAAAAACCAAAATGTCCAAAAAAAAAAAATAAAATAAGTAACTAAAAAACTAAATGTCGACGTTTTGGTGACAAGTCTGCCACCGTTGTCAAGATAAAATTAAATAAAAATAAAAATTTAAACAAATAACTATTATTTTGGTTTTAAAATCATAAAATTTTAGCTTTATTTTTAGTATATTCTGAAAGTCGTTTGACATTAAATGTCAAATATATAGTTCTTTTATGCGTTTGGCTAATGGTCTACAAGTTTCACCTATATAAAGCTTATTGCATTCGCAAGGTATTTTATAAATGACATTTTTGTATTGTCATTTAAGTTGTAAGTTTTTGTTTTTGTTAATTGTCAACACGCATTTGGTAACAATCATAAAATAAACTGATGCTTCAAGCATTTTAGCAAAGGAAACTTGTTCTAAAAACGCAAGATCAAATAAAGTGCGTATATATTATTAAATATAAAAATTGTTTAGCATCAATTTCGGTTAATTTAAACAGCACTTGGTTGCCTTTGCTTGATACTAACGTATCTTCAGGGAGACTAAAAATTATTCTTCATTTTTGTATTATAAACAGTAAATACACCAACTACCAGTTATCTATGTTATCATGACACTATAACCAAACAAACATATTTGACATTTATTGTCAAAGAGTTTTCAGACTATCCTAAAAAAGATTAAAATTTTAAAATTTAAAGCCTAAATAATAATTAATTTTTAATTTTATTATTTTTATTAAATTTATCTTGATGACGGTGGCAGACTTGCCACCGAAACGTCGATTTTTAGCTATCTTTTTAATTGTTTTAATTTGTTGGCGTGTACCCAAATAATTACCATCCATTAAATGAATCCGCCGAACTACAGAACATATCTTCAACGCATAACTAATGTTGTCATATCTTTTTAGAAATGGTGACATAGTCACCGAAGAACTCAAAATAAGACAGAAATTTAACAAGTCACCTAATAATTTTGAAAATAAATTATATTTTTTTACACTGTTTAATAAGTAACGCAATATAGGGTGTCGGGAAATTTCGTTCGTGTATTAAGGGGTGATTCTACACAAAAATATATTTAAAAAAGTTCAGATAAACATAGGTCCGCAAATGCATTGTTTCCAAGATATAGGTTGTTAAACTTTAAAAAAAATCGTTGTTTTATTATTATGTTATATACTCCTTAACCAGTTTTAATCAAATTAGTTAGCGTTATTTGTAGAATCAAGGAACTTGTTTAGCCCTAACTCGATTAAATTTATTATAACCAGGGACGCATTCAGAATCGACGCCTGATAAAAACATGCGCAATAAGCTAGACCTTACTAAAACCAAACATAAGGAACAAATTTGTCTCGGCAGCGAGCGGCACCTAAGCAAATATGACAAAAATATGTTAGCCACTAACTTTCGTGAATTATCATAATTAGTTGAATAAAACTAAAGCTTCTTTGTCTTTGGATTTTTTTTCCTATCTTGTTAAGTTTTCAAGAAAAAAATTCACTTGTATATCTCTGGACCACCTAGAAATAGAAAAAAAAAATAACCGTTTATTTAGTAAAATTCGTTAGTTTAGATGTTGATGCTGTTTAATTAATTACTTGTTGGTGTTGTTACATAATTGTAAATAAATACTATAAAAGATGATTTCCAAAAGAATGTTGGCGTATAGGGCTAAATAAGTCTCTTAATGCTAGAAATATCACAACCATATTTGATCCAAATTGTGTACATTTTTAAAAACTACAATTTTTTCAAAAAGTTCAATATCCTGTATCTTGGAAATGGAAATAATGCATTTCAGGATCTATGCTTATATGACCTTTTTTTTCATTCAGTGACCGCCAGATATGTTCAAGCGTTTTTATTTTTGATTTTTCAAAATTTTTGTTCCTGATAAAAATCTGCATACACCAAAAGTCACAAAACACTGATCAAAATCATAGTGTATACGAGGTAGGTGCAAATATAACATAAGAGAAAGCTACCTTTATTTTAGAACTAGAAGAAAAATATTATTTGGAAAACTTGTTTTGAATTAAAAGCTGTGTCATATTTTAAAAGCAGAACCTTCTATTAATAAAGTTAAAAAAACTAACTTCTCCAACTTATAGACTAAAATCTAAAAATCCTTTTAAAATTATGTTCTACATCGTTTTTCTCCTATAGAAAACACCTTTACACTTCAGATTATAAAATTTATTTTTATGTCTTTTCATTACAACATTTAAAAATAAAATTTAATTAGGATTATGACAATAAGAAAAACGTTCACAAAAGTTCGAAAATCTATTTTTAGAAATAGCGTAAACATAAAATGAAGACATGAAAATAGATTTAAAAATCTAAAGTGTAAAGGTATCTCTATAAGACGAAAACGATGTGGAACATTAACCTAAAGGGACTTTTAAATTTTGGCCTTATTAAACCAAAAAAAAGTAAAAATTTACGTTTGTTTTTTTGAAGTGACCTAAATTCACTTAAAGGCTTTAAAAATAACAGAGCTTTAACATTTTTTTGAAATTTAAGGACAATAAGAATTATTGTTAATTTAGTTTGATCTAATTTCTAAGTTGGAAAAAGTAAGATTTTTTTATAGGAGGTTCTGCTTTTAAAATGCGACATAACTTTTAGTTCTACACAAGTTTTTCAAATAATATTTTTAAGTTCAAAAATAAAGATAGTTTTCTCTTATGTCATATTTGTTAATGTTTACCTACTTCTTATAAGCTATGATTTTGATCAGTGTTTTGTGAGTTTCGGTGTATGCAGAAATTTTTTCAAGAATATTTTTTTTTGAGAAATTAAAATAAAAATCTTTTCTTATGGTTCAACATTTCTGGCAGTCACTGTATATTTTGTGTAGAATCAGCACTTAAAACATATAATCGGATTTTTCAAACACCCTGTATAATAAAGCATGTCCAAAACACAAATTTTTTTTTACATACAAAAAAAACAAATTTCTTGTCTTTATTATGATTTGCCTTTTTTTTAAAGAATTTATAATAAAATTATTTATTATTATTTATTAAGGACAGTTTTTGTTCTTTAACACTAATCGGACATAAGAATGTATTAATATTATTAAATTATTTATACAAAATAATACAAACCATTAAATTTAGATATCTGGTAATTTTTTTGTTTGCGAAACATTATTTTGACCATACCTGATAGTTTGTTATAATAATTTTTCAATAGCATATTATTAACTTGTATTTCTGTCTATTAATTTAAACACATATTGTAGACATTATGACATGGTGATATTACCGAAAAGTGAAAAAATCCCCTACTTATTGTTTTTCTATACCGATTGGTGTTTTCCATGTTTGCAATCAGCTCCATATTGCCGAAAGCTTGTGGATAATCTGGAACCTCTAGGAATTAATTTTGTTACCGTTCATTCAGGAAGAGAACCAAGTTTAACTAGACGTCTTAATGTACACACTTTGCCATGTCTGGTTCTTCTTCTCGACGGCAATATTTATGTGTACAAAGATTCAATCACAAATATTCCAAAAGTAATAGGTAAGTGGTAGTTATTGTTCAAATTCAAATGTAAAACATGCTTGATTGTCTAAGATGAAATCTTGTTGACAAAGATAGTACAAAGTATTGGTATTCCTATATAAATAAAATAAGTTTAATAATAAATTACAAGTCCATACAGAAAATAATTATACTAAACTGCAATACACTTTTATATAAAACAGTCCAAACATAAAATAAAAAACATATATTAGCAATGACAAACAATTTAAAATTAAATACAGATGTGGAACACCAAATAGCATCTAAGAGCATAAAGTCAAGCTCCTGCGAAGGACAATTAAAAATAGGTCATAATAAAAAAAATTATAAAGACAAATACTAAACAGTCTAAAAAAATATAAATAAATAAAATTTAAAATTTAACTTCGGGTTAGTTGAACAGTCGATAGATACTGCTATCTGTCGAACTAAACCTCGCCTTTTGTACACGGCAGGTATGAAATAATAATTTTTTTATTGTATTTTGTTTTACTAGTGTACAAATAAAGACCTTTATTATTATTATTATTATTAACTTGAACTAATCGATAGCTCTAGACCAGGGATGCCGAACCAATGGCACGCGAGGTAAAATGTTGAGCACGCGAGTGTGTTGATGTTTTTTTTATGTGAATAGTACAATATTATACAGTGGCCGAAAGGGGCAAGGATGGAAGTTTTATTTAGTAGAAGACCTTTTTTAATTTTTTTGCTCTCCAATTTTTACCTTACTCTGAAAAGTATTTCATGACACGCGTAGGACATCATTTTACATTTTTGTACAAAAATGGCACGTTAATACGAAAAGGTTCGCCATCCCTGCTATAGACAGTCGCTAACATACTCGGTCAAAGAATAATATGCCCTATTCAGTAGTAACATTCTAACGGCCCTTTTAAATTCCTTTATTGCCTTTAATATTCTCACAGCAATTGGCTGATGATAATAATTTTTTGGAATCATAAAAAGAGATGATTTCATTAAACTCGAGTGCGGGATTGGTAAAGGTAACACCCCTACTTCACGAGTAATATAAGAATGAACAGCATCCGTGGAGACTAAAAATTTTTTATACATTAATGAAACCGTCTCCAGTATAAATACGGTAGTTAAAGTTAATATGTCATGCTTTATAAATAAAGATTTGCAGGACTCTCTGGGACTAGCTTTACCCATATTTCTTATTTATTTAAAGCTCGCTTCGGTAGCACAAAAATAGAATTGATCAAATACGGACTGCTGTTTCCCAAAAGCTATTCCATACCTTAGGTGGGACTCTATAGGAGAGGAAACTATAAATGGAGGAATAACTATAAATGGAGGAATAAATAATAAATAAACTGACCCTGCAACATTGATATTAAGTTCGCAAGAAACCACTCTTACAACAACGTACCCAGATGCTAATTTTTAAGAAAGATTAAAAATGTATTGTTTAAAATTTAATTTATTGTCGATGTATATTCCTAGAAATGTTGCCTCAGGACAATTTACAATTTCACCATTGTCAATGCAAACATTAGCCATGGCCCCATTAAAATGCAGTATATTAGTCTTAGATATATTAAATGACAATCGGTTAGCATCACACCACATGTTTACCCTTTTAAGGTCCTTGCTGACAATTTTATTTAATTCATGGTTACTGCTTTTGGCCAATAGCGGCGAATTTTATTATAGCGTATAACATTTTAGACAAAGGAAAAAGTTTTATAAAGAATAACTATTTTTGAAATATTAAATAAAAAATTCAAGTATAGTTAAGTCCATCCGTGGAAGTGTATTTCCTAAACGTTTTACTTTTTGAATTACAGGACGTAATAATTTTAAAAAATATTCGTTTTTTGTAAAAACTTACACCAATTTAGATATTTATAAGAAATTTAAAAAATGTTTTCTATACATTAAAAGACATTTTTGCAAACAAGAAAAAATTTAATGTTAACCAGTGGTGGATTTATCATAATATTTTTTTATAAAAAATGGTACAACACTGTATTTTTTTAAAATAAAAATATTATTTTAAATTTTTGTTTAGTTTTGATCACTTCACTTTTTTATTTGATTTATAGTTTTTGGGTAAATAAATACAAATCATTTATTATATCGTTAATGCAACTAATTGTAAAGTAATCAATATAAAATGTATTATTTTTAAATATTTTGAAAATGATCGCGACCCTCGATTCTCGATTCAATTTACAATTTCCGATCGAATAGAGACGAATCATCGAAGGTCGGGGCACAATATTCTTGATTTCGATCGAAAATTGTAAGTGTCGTTCATAAAGGGTTTCAGATAATAATTGTTTAAGAAAAAAGGTACGCTTTGCATTTTCCTAATATAAAACGATTTTTACAATTCCCACTTAGTTTGGAACAAATTTGATCCCTTGACATTTTAAATGTAATGTACGGTTTTCACGTAAATAAATAAAAACCATTTCTCGGCATGGTCGAATCCCCATCTAATTAAAGAATAAATAATATGGTGATTTGTTACTGCAGAATTTGATAAAAAGATTCGAAATTACCAAGCCATGAAATGGTTTTTGTTTATTTACGCGAAAACCATAAATCACATTAAAAAAAGTCAAGAAGTCAAATTTGTCTTAAACTAAATGCGAATTTAAAAATATATTTTTATTTTAGAGGAAAGCAGTTGCATAACATTTTTTTTCTTAAAATACAGTGTGGGCCAAATAAAACTTGCACACTTTTTAACTAAAAATAACTTTTTATCTGTTGCGCCCATCTTTTTCATTTTTAAGGGGCTAATAGGTAAAAATAATTTCTCTAATAGATTTAAACAGGACCGGACTTTTTCCAAAATAATTAATGCATCACTTTGTTGCAAAAATCCACAATTAGGCTAGTACGTTTATTTTTAATTAATTTACTGTTAAGTTTGGTCAGCATCCAACTCGGTAACTATGGTTACTTCACATTTTTGATTTTCAAAAGACACTAAAAAAGTTCTTTTTAAAATCGAGAGAAATGCATGCTTTGGGGAGCATTATTTACCAAAAATAATTATTATAATTCCTAAATCCTCAAATTGTTGACAAATTCGCTTTTACTGAATCATTTCTTATAGTTTATCTACAAGAAGGATGTATTAGCTTAATTGTAGCTAAATCAGATTTCTTTTGCAACGAGGTTAAATACAGTATTTTGGAAAAAGTTTCCGTAAGTCCAGTCCTGTCTAAATCTATTTGAGCAAAATTGGCAAACCTAGAGAAAACATATCTACCTATTAGCCCTTTAAAAAGAAAAGAGATGGATGTAACAGATAAAAAGTTATTATTAGATAAAAGTTATTATTAGTTAAAAAGTGTGCAAGTTTAATTTGGCCCACCCTGTATATTTACCCTAAACTCCTCATGGACGCCACGGGTGATTTTTTCTTTATAATACAGATAAAAACGGTTTTTAAATAACTTGAACTTTTTTACTTTGGTCGAAAATGCATACATAAAATGAAAAAAGAAATGTCTCGCCCTGTATAATCCCGAGTTACTGAACAGCCGTTTACCTATAGAAAGAATGGTTAGTATGGGGTTATTTAATTGCCCAAATATCATTGGTACTGCGGCAACAGTTGAATAGTTATAATTAAAATTAGTTTTTTTAATTCTATCTTTAAAGCACGATATGACTTTTTTATATGAAGTACTGACGTTATTTTGACTTACTCTATCACCCCAATCATTTATGACCTCACTTTTCCGAGCACCCTGTATTTATGTTGGGTTTTTTTCTTATTTTTTATTGGGGAATTACTCCTCAAAAAATAAACGTTTTAGAGAATTTTAAAGTAGTGTGGGTAGCGCCCTCTAGCTACCCTATAAATAATAATATTCTATCTGAATATTTCATAACAAAAAACCTCTAGATAGCAAGATTACAATCTTCGAATTGTAACGAAAGTTATTGAAATGATTTTGTTTTTTTTACTTTGTATCTTCCTTATAATCGACTTTAAATGGGGATATGTTTAGTTGATTCTTAATATTTTGGCATAAGGAGTCTGTGGTTTCTTTGTGTACCATTAATTATCTAAAAATCGTTATTTTAAAAGCTAGTGTTTTTATTTAACCAAATTTAGTGCAATACCCGAAATTCTGGTCAATCTATTAAATTGCACTTTTAGATTTTATAAGAAGTAAATTTCCATACAAACTGGTACCCAAAGTACAAGATGAAAACTTGTATGATTTTTTAAATGGTTGGGAGGACAACAGGGTTCGAGGATTAATCTTTGCCCACAAAAGAAATATGCGACTGCGATATTTAGTTACAGCTTACCGTTTTCGTCATAGAGTAGCATTTGGGTAAGTTATGAGAATAAATAATTAAAATCGTCCCTAAAGTTATTAACCAAGATAATGTGTCGCTGTCTTCTTTGGATCAGAATTATTCCAGTTTTTTGACTTCCATAATTGTAGTAGAGTTAGTTATATATATATATATATATATATATATATATATATATATATATATATATATATATATATATATATATATATATATATTTATAAACATTTTAATCACCATGTATAATGTTAATTTATATTTTTTTCTCCGATTTTATAAATAAAGTCGTGGGAAATTTTTAAATTTTAAACTTTGCAACATTTTTTTGTACATTTCGTATTATTTCAAAATAAATTTAATATTTTATTAAGTAGCATTAGTAGGGGAAAGTGACCAAATATGGAATACCATTTTGTTTTTTACACATAATTTGCGTAAAAATTATAAATAAAAATCTTTTTGTAGTAATTATTAATAATCATATATTTGTCCTTTATTTTGGAAAAATGTTTAGTTACATTGATTTATTTTAATTAAGATTTAAAAAAAAACTAACAAATGATAAGGGTATATGCAATAGGTACCCCAAATATGGAATACTATTATACTTAACGTCGCTACAGCGACGAAAGGGCTTGCTCTATAGGCATGTTACTATTTCTACTCGCGAATGGGCAGTAAAAAAGACAAAGCCCTCTAATTGCCTGTGTAAATTCCGGTATTCCATTAGGGATACTATTCCATATTTGGTCAATTTTCTCTATGCATTTAAAAAAATAGGCTTTGCCAAAATATAAAACCATATTAAAAATAGGCTTTGCCAAAATATAAAACCATATTTATCCGGTAAACAGAAGGTCGCTTCCTATTAGGATCTCGTACTATAAATTGTTGGTCCATTTGTCCTATTGTAAAGTCCATCCGTGGAAATGCTGTATAAATTCGCGAAATTGTCCTCAGACTCTGGAACACCCTGTATAGCAGTTTAGTACAACTACTGTTTTTTACTTAGGTGATTCTCTTCAGATTTGGCTGCCATTGCCATGCCAGAATATTATAGAGGCAATTTGGTTTAATTTGCGACATTTTTGTTTTCATTATATTAAAATTTCTTTAAAATGGAATTATAAAAAAAAAACAAGTCACTATTATCATTAAATTTATTAAAATATCTGTTTTATTTGAATAGCAGACACCAATTCAATACTTTTAAATGGGTAGATTTTAATTCTCATTGAAGTTTTTGTCAATAGCATATCCATTGGTTTTTCAGGTTGGCCAACTCGGATAATATCCATAGTAAATTTCAAGTTCCGCTAGACATGGATACTGTTTTACTGTTTAATGAAAATATTTCTTATCCAATGGCAAGCATTACAATGAAAGATATTCCTACATATACTCTTCACAACATAATATCTTCTAATCAGTTTCTTGCACTTCCTAGGCTTTCATCACAGGTATGATATTTACAATATTTATTTATTTTATAGATTTAATCTTCTTCTTAGCTTTAATCTTTTTGATTGATATAACTTAAAATGTTTAATATTTGTTATACTATACATATTTTAGTATTTAGCAGTTTTCGTTATTAAATGTAACATTAATAATTAGAATACTTAGCCGCTGTTTTTTAACGTACAATAATAGCTTTTAAGGAATAAAATTTTATTGTAAGGAGTACACCACTGAATTATAAAGTCAAATTAACAGCTATTGACAAGGTGGCAGTAATGTCTAGACATAGTCTAGACAATAATAGATTATACAGTGACCGCCAGAAATGTTGAACTATGTGGAAAACTTTTTAATTTTTTATCTTCTCAAAAAAATTTATTTTTGATAAAAATCTCTGTATACAGCTAAACTCCCAAAACACCTTACAAAATTTAAATAAACCATAGCGTATACGAGGTATGTAGGTGCAAATTAACGAATATGGTACACAAGGAAACTATCCCTATTTTTGAACTTCGAGAAAAATATTACTAAGAAAAACTTGTCTAGAATTTAAAGTTACGTCACAGTTTAAAATTATAGCTTTCTATGAAAAAAATTAAAAGATAAACTTTCTTTTCCCACTTACTCCGTATAGAGATTAGTGTGAACTAAATTAACTGCCGTTTATTATCCTTATTATCCTTAAATTTCATAAATCAAAGCTTTGATATTTATAAAGCATTTAAGTATATTACATTTCATCTATACTAGTAAAGTGTGAAAAAGGTATCAATTTTTTACGATCTGTAACAAAAACATGGTGGGGCTGTGATGTTCAAACATCCCTTACCTTTTATAGGGCATATATAAGGTCAATTATTGACTAAGGCAGTATTCTTTATGGTTCTGCCAGTAATGGTTCTTTAAAAAAGGTAGATAGGTTGCAATATAAGGCAGTCAGAGTCTGTTTGGGTGCTATGAGGTCTACTCCAGTGGAAGCATTACTGGTTGAAGCTCTTGAACCTCCTCTTAGTCTAAGAAGAGAAGAACTTAGTGCAAAATTTTTATTTAAGCAAAATTTTTTTAACACAACAGTACTCCAAAATATAGCTAAATTAAATATGCATGATTTAAGTAACAAATATTGGTATCATAAAATTCCCCACCCCTGTGTGAAGCATTTAGAAACTATAATAACATGCTTAATATATTGAACCCTTTGACTCTTGTGACTTTGAATATTATAGTGCCATACAAGAACTCAATATAATATTTCCAACCTTCACAGAACCCAGTGGTATTAACTTAAATATACTTAAATCAGAATTAACTCGGTACAAAAATTCTATTTTAATATATACAGATGCTTCAAAAACATCAAATGGCAATGGGGCAGCAATTTATGCTCCTCAAATAAATATTCATCTTAAATTTCAAATTGATAAAAATTTTACCATCTTTACTTCAGAAGCCATAGCTATCTACGAAGCTCTCAACCTTATATTGCAAAACCAAAACCAACACTTTGTCATTTTAACAGACTCAATGTCTGTTTTAAATTCATTAAATAATAACAAAACGTTTAACTATAAATCCAATCCATTAATATGGAAAATTTTAAAATCATTACGTAAGATTAATCTTCGTAAACAACAAGTTACGTTAATGTGGGTTAAAGCCCATACTGGATTACCTGGAAATGAGTTCGTAGATTCTCTTTTTTTTTTTTTTTCCACCCTTTCGGGGTCATCCCACCCAGGTCCGACGACCGCCCCCTAGGTGGTGCACTGCAGCCTGAAGGCTTATTGTACCTTGACCCCTACTCCTTCTCATTCACACACCATTCATTCCATAACTTGGATGGTTGTTGCTCGGTCCGCATCCCCGAGCAGCAACACCGTGTGCCGTTGCCCAAAACACCGCTGTCGCCGGACACCCATCCAAATTATGGGCGCGCATTCCACTGCTTAACTCCGGAGATCGACGCTCGCCGATACAACCGAAGCCGCCACAGCGCCGTAGATTCTCTTGCCAAAGAAAGTGTTTTGAATGGTGAACCTGTTAAATATAGCTTAAGTCTTGGTGATGCAGTTTGTTATTTAAAATCTATCGTATTTCAAAAATGGAACTTGAGGTGGAAAGAATTTTGTAAGAATTCACCCACTAGGTACTCACTATTGACCAATAGTATTCCTAAAAGTATTGGCACAAAGATTACAATGCTCCTAGAAGGTTTATAACTACCATCATACGTATGAAATTTGGACATGCCTGTTATCCTGCGCATTTGAATAAAATTAATGTATTACCCTCAGATAAATGTGAAGAATGTCAAGTTAGAAGTGACATAGATCATATATTTTTGAATGTCAAAAATATGTTGAGCATATTGATACACTTGTCAAAACTTTAATATACAAATGTAAAGTTAATACCCCATTTAATATTCTACATCTTTTATCGTTACAGGATGTAAAAATATATGCCATACTTATAGCTTACTTAGCTAAAATTAATTTAAAACTATAAGAAAATTAACAATTTGATTTTTATCCTTTTTTCCATCTCTTCTCATTTTTTTAAAAATTAATGCATGGCTAACTGATTTGTATAACTTATTTTCCTAATCTTTCCTTAAATGTTTTCCTTTTTTAGTGGTCCTCTTTGTGTGTCCTTTTAAAGTCGCTCTGACAGACCCCAGGGCGTGAAGCGAGTGTCCCCGTCTTTTTATGTAGATTAAGCTTTTTTCTATTATTTTTGTTTTTAATTACTCTTAAATACTTGTGACTGGCTGTATGGCTAATGCCAAAAGCCAAAAGACGAAAAAAAAAAAGATCAATTTAAAAGATAAACATAAATTTTTGCTTTTTGTGGTTTAATAAGGCCAAAACTTAAAAGCACCTTTAGATTAATGTTTTACGTCATTTTTGCCTTATATAAAACATCTTAACTTTTAAAAAATATAAATTTATTTTGTGTCATATTCGTTAATTTCCACCTTGTATACTACTATGGTTTATTTAAATTTTTATCAGTGTTTTGTAAGTTTCGCTGTATGCAGAAATTTTTATCAAGAATAATTTTTTGAGAATGCAAAAATAAAAAAGTTTTTCATATGTTTCATCATTTCTGGCGGTCACTGTATACCCGGTGTTTCTTAAAGGTGGCCTTTGTATAATTTTAATTTGTAAATAATAAATTCAGTGTGTGAGTATTTTATATAATTGTGCATTGTTTAACCTATTTACTTGTTATGTATCGCTTTCAGTTTGACCGAAAATGACTGCTTCTATTAAATTTTTCAGCAAGTAAAAAAACAAGTGAATAAGTCTAATATTGCGTGTAAGAATTTTTTTTGTAATGGTTGCACAACCCAATATTTTTGTTTTACGTTTATATAAAAACAAAATTCTCATTAAGTTTATTTTTCGTACTAATCAATACAATCACCATAGAAAATCTAATTGGTTATTAAAGCAACAACAAATAAACGTCAAAACTTACAAATACTATTTAAAGTTGAGAAATGTTTAAATAAAAATAAATACGTATATGTTTTTACTTTTCTAAGACATTCATAGAAAAATATTGCGCAAAATCTCTTTCCCACACTTATCCGAACGCTGATTTTGCGCACTTGCTGGGAAAATAACTATTTTCTAAGTGTACATGTACTGGAATTTTAGCAACCACCTAGATTTTGAATATTTTTGTAGTGTTAGGCAGTATTAAATTTTAAAAGGGTTTTATAAAAGCTATTTAAAAAATAAATTAATAAGTATTGTTTTACATTTTTAGAGAATTCTGGACGCGCTTTGCCCATGTGAATGGAATAAACCGAGAAAAAAATATGTGTTGTTTTGGTAACTGATGATTCTTCAGCTCATGATCCACATCGCCAGTCATTTAGGCAATATGCACAACAGTTTCCATATAGTAGCGAAAAAGTTCGGTTTGCTTACATTTATCATAAGAGACAAGCTAATTTTATAAATTCTTTAATGCCTGGTATGTACTGTTTTTTAAATATAAAACAGATAGTAAATGAAAAGTCAGGAGAATACTAATTTATGCAACAAGTACATAAAGAAATACTTTTTCTAAGAATGGGATTTTCACAGCACAAGACTCTATGCATGAATTGCATCCTTTATTTTTTCTTTGAGCCTATATGCCGAATTTACATTTTATAATTTATTGCTTTATTTATCTTATAAATTATTTTTTTTAATACAGCCATTATTTTGCTACAAAAAATCATGGCAGACAATTATTCTCTTCATAACTACTCTTATGTATTTAAGTGTTTTTAGAAAAATCTGTATACTTCATTTTTGTAGAAATAATACCTATTCAGTATAAATTCATTTTAAATTTCCAAGTCATTAAAAAATAATCATTAATAGTATATTTTCGATCATTTATACTAATATATAAAGAGGTAAAGTTTGTAACTTTGTTTGTGAATTTGTGGGTTTGCGGGTTTGTTTGTTTGTAGCCGCTAATCTTC
Organism: Listronotus bonariensis; assembly: GCA_014170235.1. NCBI lineage: Eukaryota > Metazoa > Arthropoda > Insecta > Coleoptera > Curculionidae > Listronotus > Listronotus bonariensis. Next base: position 42,875 of record JACEGR010001856.1, read on the forward strand.
GGAAGTACTGAACCTAAATACAAGAGTTTTTAGGTATAGCTAGGTATAATAATATCCAAAAAACATATACAGAGTGTTTAAAAAAATATTTTACATTAAAAATTCGATATTGACGTTACTATTCTCAACGGACTTTGATGCGTGATGCGTTTTTATAGGTAGAGTGATTAAAGAGAATGGTTTATATGTATAATAATGTAAAAAAATATATACAGAGTGTTTAAAAACATAGTTTACATTTAAGATTTTATATTAAAAAACCCTTAAAACTAAAATTTTTTTTTAATAGATAGAGTGATTCAAGAAGGTTCGTATGTATATAATAATATCCAAAATCGTCACGATATAGGAATGGGGATTTTTTTACTCTTATTTAACGCGTGCAAAGCCGCGGGAAAAAGCTAGTTTCTAATAAATTTAACCGGAAAGTGTTACAGCCGTATTCACCATTCTCATAGTTGTTTGTCTGATAGTTATCTGTTTGCTAACATTTATCTTTCTGATAATAGCACATGGTATTCACCAATCAAAAGCGCCCGCCTTGATTGTAAATCTTTTCCGTTTTTAAACAGTTTTAATTAACTTGACCTGTTTGTTATTTGTTATTTGTTTTTTATTTGGATCAAATTTAGTAATTGGAATTCCATCCCCTTCCTGACGACCGATGGATCTGAAATTTAGTACACACTCTTAATCTTGATGACAATACATTATAATACATTTTTTATGATTGTAAATCTAAGATGGCCGCCATTACAAAATGGCGGATTTCAAAATAGTTCACTACAACCTCGATATGGCTATCAAATGAAAGGATTAATTGGTAGAATAGAGCTCACAATAAAAAAAAACAAGAAGGCCGCTGCCACAAAATGACAAATTACATATCTTCCATCCCATTTTCCACTACCTCAATATGAAATCGTTGATTAGTTCTGGTTAATTATAGTAAGGCATTAAATGAACTCAATAGAATGAGAGGTATTTACTAACAACAAAACTTTAACTAGAAAACAACTTATATAAAAAAATGGTAAATGGTTTTATTGTACTAAAAGCTAAAAATAATTCGGTAAGTCCTAGCTACCAGATCGCACCAATCTTCTCATTATTCTGGGGTATTGATCAGACAAATAATAAAATCATTAGGCACTTAAAATTTCTATCATAATATTTACTCTGGATACGCTACGCCCAGCGGTTTTATTATTTGTCTGATCAATATCCCAGATTGATGAAAAGATTGGTACGATCTGGTAGCTAGTACTTACCAAATTATTTTTTAGTTTTTAGTAACATAAAACCGTTTTCCATATGTTTTTTCTATAATTTATTAAAAATGGAATGCTCCATATATTTTCATTGCTTTAAATTGCGCAGGCCCAATTTAATAGGTCCACAACTTTTTAAAATTTTATTTTTACCAGTTGCTAAGATATAGGAACACCAAATTTTAGACAGTTTCTGGACAAGTCGAATTAAACTGATATTGTCATTGTTGAAAACATAATATTTTTAGTATTTGAATGAAATTTTTATTTTAATTGCTATAAAAGGAGCAAATCAACTTCGGTATGATTCCAGGATTTTTTTAAATATATCTTTACTAATTACCGGAATATGGCAACACCGCATTTTTATTAAAATTAGGCAAAAAAGGATATCACCGATCAATTAGGCATGCGTAACAACCAACAAATACCAAATTTTGTAAACAAAACTTAAGAGGTTTTAAAGATATTTAGGCGCTAATGTACTTTTTGCTAAAAGTAAAGTGTATCATATCTCAGCAACTAATAGAGGCAGAATGTTGAAAATTTAAACCTAAACTGAATTCGCAATTGTAAAACTGGGCATTAGAAACTAACTGAATTTGATCCGCCTTATTTTATGTAGCACAAATTCATGGGTTATTCTATTTAAAAGAAACGTGTATCACAAAACTGAAAAGCTTGGGAATAGTACCATTATCACTGTTCTATTTCACATGTTTAAAACAACTTAGGTACCAAATTTGGTAAATGTAGCTTTGGCGGTTTTAAAGATATTTATGAGGGCGATACTTTTTACTAACTTAGTAGATGTAGAAATACATTTTGCACGGACTGTTTTATTTTCAACAAAAACTGGACATTTATCTTTCTTTCTCCTGACTTTTCGAATGATTTGAGAAGGATTAGCCCCATAATTTTCTTTATCATTTAAACATATATTTCAGATGGAAAATATATGGAACCACTCTTGCGAATAGTTGTATTTTGGAGAAGAGATACATCTCTTATTAGGTATGAATGGGCTCCTATAAAATGGGAAACTGAGAATCGTGTTAATAATACCAATGAAAAATTAGCAGAAACAATAAGAAGGATATTAAAATCGTCTGAAAACTTTCCCTATGAGGCTTACGTTACAGTAAGTAAAAATATAAGTAATAGGTATTGGAAAAAAATTGACTCTTGTAATACCACTAGTGCTTAATTTAATTCCTGAATTTTTTCAATGCAACATTTATTTGAAAATTTTAATCTTCTGAAAATATTTGTGGCCAAGAAAAAATACTTTGTAATATTTTAAGCACGTGAAGTATTTGGTAAAAAATTTCCCACCAAATTGGTTTTAACTAATATTCTTTTAAATTTTATATTTGTGTCTTTGACACGAGTTTTATAAAATGTAAGATACTACAACATTTTCTTTAATTTGTATGTGAATGACAGGCATGACGGAAAAACAAATTTTATGATTATGTCACAAAAATTTTCACTATAGTTTGCTTCAGCAGAAACAGGAGGAAAAAAATCCGAAAAATACTTGGACATGGTAATGGAACTAGAATTACACATTTGATTGGTCAAAAAATAGTGGTGTGAAATTTTCAGGCTAAAATTTACTTTAGGATTTTTCTTTTTTTTTTTTTAGGTTGTTTCTATCCATGCAACATGATTTTTTGTTATGGTCAATTTTAATTGACTATTATTAATAATAATATTTTAAAATTCCCTATTTTTTTAGGATCTGTTTGATGAACATGCTGTTGGCTTCATAAAAAGACTTTTGTTAGAGTGTCACAGTTTTTGGAAACCCTATATGAAAGCTTAGGCAAAGAGCAAATTCTTCCTGCCATTTCCATAGTTGGAACAATGGTATTTATAGTAGGCATTGGATTTTTAATGGCTCATTTGGTGTAAGTATGGCATTTGCTGTTGTGTGTTTTATATAGTGAATTCAAAACAATATCCGATGCACGTCATCAATCAGCTGTACCTCACGTTTAATTACATAAAATTATCAAAATAAAAATTTCGGCAAAAATTATTAAAATTTGGCCTTTTAATTAATGTACTGAACACATATTTACGTCGTTATTTAACGCATCCAATTACAGAAAAAAATCTTCGTTAAAACCGAGAAAAACCATTTAATTCAAATTTTAATGGTTGTCAGGTATGGTCGAATTGCGCCTTATCTTGCGACGTTGCCATTACTTCGACTTTCTACTCAGACATTGACAACTAAATACTTTGTCGTAGTTAATTTATTTATTTATTCAACAACACCTACAGGCGAATACCTACAATATCTAAGCCTAATTACAGGTTGTGTTTAATAGTTGTAACCATAGTTACGTTTCATTGTTAATAAAAGGTATATAAACGAAAACCCGTGTTTTTATATGAGGTGTTTTAAAACAATATTTTTTTGTCTTTTTGATCATAAAAACATAATACCCCAATATTTTTGTATTATTATCACAAGCTGGCAACCATGTCGCTATTTTACGTCAATCAAGGGGTATGATATGCATCAGAAATTGTTTTGAATTCAGCATAGATTACATTTGTGTGTTAATTTAAGTATATTTTATATTTGACATTTAATGTCAAACGTTTTTAGAATCTCCTAAAGCTAATGCTAAAATTTTAAATTTTAAAACCTAAATAATAGGTAATTTTTTAATTTTTATTTATATTTTATTTTTATCTTGACAACGTAGCCACCGAAACGTCGATTTTTAGTTCTCTAGATACTTGTTTTAATTTTTTTTGGGTTTTTATTTATTTTGCTTTGCGTGTATCCAAATAAATAACATCAATTAAACATTAACTAATGTAATTTCGATCTATTTTTGAGATAAAAATAGTTAGCGCCTGGGCATTTTTATATTTTTAGTTATAATTCGCCCTTCAAATACCAATTGAAGTAAAATTTTGTATTTATTAGTTTTGGACCATGCGACCGGTATTCCGAAAATTTCGTTTTAAAATTCAAAAATTTTTGGTCCATTTGTTCTCTTGTAACACCTATCTTGGGTAGGGATAGCAACGATACATCGATTATTTTCAAATATTGATATATCGATCAAATATCGATAATCTTCATCGATATTTAACTTCTCGATATATCGATATTTAATATTTTCGATATTTGGGGTAAATCAGACAAAATTAAAAAGCGATTTTTTTACTTAAATTTTAAAACTGTCAAAAATGTTGTTTAGTAAAGTAATAAAAAAAAAGTATCAAGGTAATTTTTACTAATATGCCGTATTTATTTACCCACTACCTGTTAAGAAAAAACAAGTTAAAAAATTATTTAAATAAGATAATTTATTGGTATTTTTTTTCTCTCAAATATCCGTATATTGCTCTTTGATATATCGAATTATCGATATTAGCCAAAACGATATTTATTGATATCGATGCTTTCTTAAAATTTGACATCACTAATTTTGGGACACATTGTATACTAGAGCGTTCAACTGTTTTATTTTAATCGGAAAATTTCATTTTTATTCCATAAAAAAATTATATTTAAAAATTTGAACAAAATTTTGCCTTAAAATTAATTTATTAAAAAAAATATATATTTAAAAAAATAAAACAATACATTTATATGAGTGATTCCGCAAAACTTAGGTAAATCTATGTCCTCGGCACCTATACTTGATAAAGTTAATAATAATTTTACTTACGGACTCCTAAGTAACAGTCAAATATATTTTTTATTTTTTATGATCTTTTTGTTTAAAATAAAATAATACTTATACTACTGAAATCTTTTTATTGACCCCAAATATCAGTTCTTTGCCATTTCCGTGTATCTTGTGTTAAGGCATCGATATTTTAATACACACTTTGTATATACCTTTATTTTTTACAGTTGTTTAATATTAAAATATAAACATCTAATTCCCTTAATCTTTTGTAATAAAAAAAAACATTTGTTTCCTAGAGAGAAAATAGTGCCCAAATCTATGGTCCAAATAGTGTAGTGTTTTAAATAGCTTTCCAAAGTATTTTTTCTATGTGACCTCTTAAGTTACCTTGTAATATAAACTTAACTGTTCCTCCATGTATTTTAAGTTTTGAGGCGCCGTTTTCTGGCACATTTCTTAAATTGTGCATACATTATTGGAATGTTTATTTATTTATTTTTTGAAAAAATTAACATCTATGAAATACTTAATTATTTATTTTAAAATTCCACCTAGTGTATTTTTATTTTAGGGAAAAAGAAGAATTAGATATTAAAAACAAAAAATCTAATGTGGACTCAAAAACAATAACAATAATTCCAATTCCTCGTACCAACCAGAATTACGTTTATACGAATTACGGTCTGAGAAATATAATGCATTGGTAAGGTTATTGAAGCCTGGATGTAGAACAATTTTACTGATTCTCGATATGCAATCTCGACAACAACTCATCCCTCCATTCCACAAAAGTGTTTGGCCATATCGAAAGTAAGTACAAGTATAAAATGTTTTTACAAATATGGTAATTTTTGGTTAAAAGTTTTACATATTTGATCTTTACTATTACTTATAACGGTGACGAAAATTTAACATTAAAATAGTCTTTTGACAAAACATATATTGTCGGCTAAATGTGTTAACCTGTTAACTCCATAGATAACCCACATTTAGATCCGCAGTGGCAAGAATCATTTTTCGGGTTTTTACGACCACGCGCAGTAAAAAAATCGGGGGTGGACGAACATGCGGACTTAAAATCCATGTCAGAATACAAACACCGGCACACCGTGCCCCCGTACGCGGTCTGACCTTGACGGTCATTAGCTTCCTACGGTAGTCTACCTTATTCCGAACGAGGAACCCAGACAAGGCGTCGTAAATTCTTCTCGATAGTCGGTTTGGCGCCTGCGCGTCAAACCTCGGGGATGAGTGGTATCCAAGCGCACACACACACAACACATGCCCATGAAAAGTAACTTTTGTTTGGCTCAGGTAATAACATTGGCAATCCATCGAGATCAGTGGCTAACTCACATGCAATCAGTTTTTTAGTAGAAAGAAAAAACTGTCTTGTTCAGTAGTATGTATAGAAGACGCCGGATTTTATCAAAATGGCAGTCTAATCCTTAATTTTTTAAAAACAAAATATTAATTAATTATTGTTACTTTAATTTGTATAGTTGTAAAATGGAGTTAGCAGATTTGTAAATTCTGTTAATTTTTACAAATCCTGAGTTATGGTTATTTTTATTTACTAAATCGATAATATTCTTGAATATAAACTTAAACTATTTACTAAATCGATAATATTCTTGAATATAAACTTAAACTAACAGTCTTAAACATAACGAAAATCTGATAATATAAATGAAACTGCAAAAACCAGTGGCAGAGCTACTATGGGACTAGGCGGTGCTTTTTTTTTCTTGAGGAACGTCAATTTGGTTACAAACGATTCTAAATAGTGCCGTTGGGGCCCTTCTTTATATTTTTTTACTTTGCTTACTTACTTAACTTGTTGATGAGCTTTATTTAAACTGTACTTGACGTTCTATAGTAGAGTGCATTGAGTCTATTTAGGTATTTTTCCTTTAAGATTTATGTTCAATGGCTATTTGATATTGTTTACCGAATTAACTTTAACAATAGCAAGCACAATTCTAACAATAATAATACTGCCTCATGATAGGCAGTATAGAATTTTTGTTTTCATATTTTATTTTAATTATTATTTTCTAATTTTTTTTAGCCTTTATTTTTTTACGGTAGACACATTAAATTTTCTTTCTAAAATGTCACATTGCCTAAACTTACTACAAAATTAGCATTTATCCTTTAATGGAATCAAATTCTTTAATTTGAACGCTTTTTTAAGTGTGGTACTACCTAATAAGTTAATATTTTTTTAATTTGAAGCCCGTAAAGTTTTTTTAAGGTCGATTCGAGCAGTAGATATTTTTTTTTGAAGAGAATCTGCAGTGATGGGACTTCATTGTCAATAATGAATCAAGAAACTCGTGATTACTTTGTTTTTGAACTAGTTTCTTTTTAAGGGTTTTTTATCATCAGCTTTCCTGAACACCTGTTTTTAAATAGTCCCTAAAAGTCTTTTTTTTTCTTAATTCTTCTGGCACTCTTGTATATCTAGCTCTTTTAATAACACAACACAGTATTGTGCACAAAAACCTTCTTTTCTCCCGAGAGCTAAACCAACAAGTGCACATTTTGTATACAATTGGCGGGAACTAGCAGCTTATCTTTGCACATCGCACGATTAGAAGTTACCTGGTATACGTGCAACGCAAATTAGACCATGTTTCTTCTAAATAGGAAGTTAAAAGGTTTACACGCAGATGAACGAAGCTTTCTAGTTCTCGAATTTCAAAAAGCTTAAAATCATAAAAGATGGAGCTAGCAGGTTAACACATTTAGCCTATTATATTTGCTGTAATTGTCAAAAATCGTATTTGAAAAAAAAAAACACATATTTTTAATAAATGACAATTTTTTTTCGTTGGTATTATAGGATATTATTTTTTTTTTTTTTTACCTTTGGACAATCCACGAAGGCTGAAAGCCTAAATACTAACGTACCTTGGGTGTCTTAAGCAGGGTAAGAGGAAGTTTGTTAACACGGGACTTAAAAACTTGAAGATTTGTGGGGGAAGGAAAGACCTCCGCTGGCAGTAGGTTCCACAGTCTAGAAACTCTAGGGATAAAAGAACAAACGAAATGGGAAGTTCGGGGCCTGTCCAATTAAACTGTATAGGGATGCATACGCGCGGCACCACGAGTTTCTCTGTTGGGAACTGCAAGAGGAGGGACTATACTGGACAATTCGTCGGAGCAGAAGCCGTAAAAGTATCTATAGAAGAGCGATAGAGTCTTTGAGTAAGTAAAGGATCATTAATAAGACGAACAGCCCTTCTTTGAATGGCATCAAGAATGCTGAGGATTGTAGGGGATGCCATTCCCCAGATATAAGAACAATATTCCAGAGAGGGTCGAATTTGGGACACATACAAAGTGTATAAATTGGAAGGAGAAAAATACTTTTGGCTCGGGAAAGAAATCCAAGCTTTTTGAAGCCGTGGTGGCTATAGATACAATGTGTTTATGCCAGTTAAGGTTATTCTCAAATGTGATGCCCACAAGGTTAAATGTGTCCCCGCTCTGCAAAACCTGGCCACTCATAAGCAAAGGATGAATGTTTGATGATTTTTTCCTCGACAAGGAATACGATTGTGTTTTGGATGCATTAAATTGAACGAGATTTTTGGCGTCCCAATCCAATATCAAATTGAGATCCTGTGAAAGAGATATCTGCATCGCCTTGCGTTTGCTTTCCAAGTCGGGTTGAGAGATTGGTTTGGGAACCTGAAAAGTGGAGTGAAGGGTACTATCGTCAGCATAACTATGAATGGGATTGGTTGTGGAAGAAAGAAGGTCGTTGATGTGAAGAAGAAACAAAGTTGGTGCTAGTACTGAACCCTGTGGCACTCCAGCATTAATTTCGTGAAAGCTTGAAGAGTGGCCATCAACAATGACTGATATACGTCGATTAGAAAGATAACTGGAGAGCCTAGAGCAGAGTTTAGTAGGAAGACCGTAGGAGGGAAGTTTATTTAGAAGTGCGTCATGCCAGACTTTGTCGAAAGCTTTAGATATATCAAGAGCAACGATCTGGGACTCACCTAGAAACTCAAGAGACTTGTTCCAGTTGTGTGAAACGAAGGAAAGAAGATCTGCTCTAGATCTCTTGTGACGAAATCCGTATTGCCTGTCATGTAAAATTTTATGTTTTTCTAAGTACCTAAGAATTTGCGAGTTTATGGATTTCTCCATTACTTTACAAAGCATTGACATGAGTGAAATGGGTCTATAGTTGGATGGAAGAGATTTAGATCCTTTCTTGGGAATAGGCTGGACACGTGCAGCTCTCCAGCTGTCTGGAAATATACCCGTGTCATAAGAAATTCGAAAGAGCCTGGTTAAAATAGGTGCAAGTTCAGGAGCACATTTTTTTAAAACGATTGCTGGTATTCCATCTAGCCCAGATGATTTCTTGCTGTTAAGAGAAGAAATGATACGCTTAATGTGTTTTACCTTAAAAATAATATTGGGCATTTTGTGAGGAACTGGGGGAACAGTTGGAATTGGATGATTGACAGGTGGATGAAGGGTTGAATTGGCAGCAAATTGTTTAGCAAATAGTTCGGCCTTTCCTTTAGATGTAGAAATAATTTAATCTTCCAAAGTTAATGGTGGAAAAGAACTGGTACAGAAATTTCTACTGATGTTTTTGGCAAAGGACCAGAAGGATTTGCTGCCATTTGAGCAAGGAAGTACTTTGTTTTTTATACGGTTATCAAAGGAGTCCTTGGCGTCTGAGATTGTTTGGTGGTAGTGCTTTCTTGCTTCAATGCTGGCCAGTCGGTTTTCTGGACTAGGATCCTGTAGAAACTTCTTGTGAGCCTGAACTTTTAAAATTCTAGCTTTGTCACATGTTTTAGTGAACCAAGGTTTGTGATTAGAGGGTTTGATGGTTTTCTTGGTGTGAGGTAGGTACATAGGTTTCAACGCCCATTAGAATTGACTCAGTCAGTTGGTTACAGATTTCGGAAGGATCCTGGGAAGAAAAGCAGATAGTGTCCCAAGGGTACGTGGCGAAAAAGTCCCTAAGGCCATCCCAGTCGGCTGAGTTGTAGTGCCATACGGTGCGTGGTGGCATGGATTCATTTACCTCAGGATGTACAGAGTAAGATACAGTAATCAAGCCATGATCTGAGCGACCTAGAGGGGTAGTAACAGATGCTTCATAAAGTTCAGGGTTAGAAGTAAGAAAAAGATCTAAGGGGTTTGAGCTATAATTTGGCACTCTAGGAAAGTAGGTAGGAGTCATAATAAGGTTGGTAAGAGAATTACTGACTGCGAAGATTTCGGCTGCTCTGCCTTGAGGGTCAGTTTTTGAAGAGCCTAGCCAATCCTTATTATGGACATTGAAATCGCCAAGCACGATTACTTCGGCCATTGGAAACTGGGAAATGATACTGTCGATCTTTGTTGAAAGAAAGTCAAAGAATTCGACATAGGAATTGTCAGATGGAGATCGGTACAAACAACAGATAAATTTAGTAGAAGACCTAAGGGAAAGTTTGAGCCAAAGGACATCGGGCCTACTCGATTCAAGATTAGAAACTCGAGCACAAGCCAGATCGTTGCGAACGTAAGCACACACGCCCCCATGTGGGCGAAAAGACGAAATAAGTTCGTAGCCTGGGAAGAGAATGTGGCTGGTTGAAGTTTTAGAACTTATTTGTGTCTCCGTTAGAAACAGTATGTGGGGCTTAGATGACTCAAGGTGATGGTGAACGGAGTTTATATTGGTGTTAAGCCCACATATATTTGCAAAGGAAGTTAAACCTTTCGATGAAGGCCCCCTGGATGCACCCCTCGCCCGAAGATCCGAATGGAGGGGTATTTTACCTCCGGAATGAATATTGGCTTAACTGTAAAAAAATACAAAAAAAAAAACTAAGATATTAGCCATTTTTTATTGTTATAGTCGATTTAAAAATTAGTAAGTAAGTAAAGTAATAAACCATTATTAAATATGCAAAACCTGTACAAGGTGGTCTTACTAATCTTTGTGTATGTTATGTTTATTTAAAAAATATTATATTTGGTACACATACAAAACTTTATTTTAAACTTAATAATTATATCTAATTATCTAACTACCGTGTAAAAATAATAATGAACAAATATTACAGTCAATATTCATTCTCGCTATCAGAAAGAGACAAATCGGAGGACCTTTCGTCGTTTCCTACGTTTATAATGAGTGGTTCGATTGTTTCGTCTATGCAGTAATCTAGGACCCACATTTTTTCTTCAATTTCTGTAACATGTGTATTACATTTGGACCACTTTTCTCCATCTATTTCACTTACGGCCTTTTTGAATAGCACCTGAACATCATCCATTTTTAACGTGGTATTATGTCTTGCCACGTAACTTTTTTGTGCCCATATTAACTCTATCGCATTTAGTTCACAGTGGTAAGTGTAAGTACAGTCACATCACGATTTTTTGCCGTTTCATCTATAACATATTTGGTAAAGCGGTGTTTATGCTTCTGGACTTTTGCTAGAAGTTCTCGTTTCACCAAAACTAGTCGGTAACTTTTCACATTTTCTCGAATGATAGCTGGCGTTGTCTATAACGATTACCGAACCTGGAAGTATTAGATCCAGCATTTGTTCAAAATATTCTTTAAATACGTCTGCGTTCATTTCTTCACGATAATCAACTGTACGTTTTGATTGGAATGTTAATAAACCACCTTTTACGAAGCCGTCACTACTACCAATATGGGTAATAATGAGCCTTTTTCCTTTTCCTGAAGGTGTTTTTAGGCCAGTAGATAAACCCTTCATGAAAGCTTGACGAGAAGAAGTTATATTTTTATCTTGCCACATTTTACCAACTGTGTAGCCTTCATTTAACCAGGTTTCATCTAGATAATATATTTTTATATTCTCACTTCGGAATTTTTTTATCGATTTTAAGTATTTTCTTCTCGAGCAGACAATTCAGTCCTCTCAATCAGCAGAGATTTCCTATTTTGTTTTTCCCACTTAAAGTTTATTTCCCATAGAACTTTCCACAACTTATCTCTTCCAATTTTGGGCACATTTTCATCACTTTGAATGCTTGCTAGGAATTTATCCAAGGTCGGGATTTGCTTATTAAAATAGAACGCATGCACTTTCTTTCGTATTTCGTTTTTGGCCAAGTCGTCGATAATTATATTAGGTCTTCCTGGAGCTGGTAGATTTTCCAATCCCTATCATGTTTGAAGTCATTTCCACTAAACTTTCAACACTACTTTCATGGTTTTGAAATTTAAGGGCCTTGTATACGTTGAGTATTATAATTTTCTCGTTGATGCATAAAGCCGACTTAGTTTTCCTTTTAACTGGGACAAAACTCGAAACGGTTTCCATTTTTGACAATTTAAGATACAACTTTCTGATAATAAGATGACGCAATGTGACAACTCTAAGATCAGTTTCAAACTGGTGCTTAAATAACACCATAGGGTCGTAATATAAGTATTTAACAGGTACTAAGGGAGAAATTAAGGAAACCTAAAAAATAATAGTACATTACAAACCGAGGTAGAAAGTTTTTAATTACTGTCGAGAGAAAAGGATGGTTTAATTAGACGCGTAGCTCCGAGGGCAGGTACTAAGGAAGCAATTAAGGGAACCTTAATAATAAAAGTACTTTACAAACCGCGGTAGAAAGTGTTTAATTATTGTCGAGAGAAAAGGATGGTTTAACGAGGCGGGTAGCGCTTAGGATAACCATTTATCGAGACAGTAATAAAACTTACTACCGAGGTTTGTATACTGTTTAATTTACAACCATGTTTTTTTATTATTTTTGTTTTCTTTAATTAAAATTGTGTTAACATAGCAAAATTATTTTTAATTTATCAAATAATAAACCCACCAGATATTTATCGCGGGTGGAGGTGTCACAAAGATGCCTAAAATATCAGACAAGATGTCAAGTTGGCAAATTTTTAAATTTTTGCGACGAAACTTTTCTCTTGGGCCGAAAGTAAAAGTCAGAAAAGTTTCACTCTTAAACCATCGGAAATGTCAACATTACATAAAAGGTTGTAAATAAAAATATTTATTGCACGCCTAAAATAAATATTTATCGCACGCCTCTGAAAGGAGCCGTCAAATACTATTTATTACTTTCCCCTATTTTCAAATTGACTATAATACGGTTCAAAACATTTAAAAACATTACATTTTCTTGCTAAACGGTGACATCATATATGTCACGTATTTAACCGTGTTTGAATACGTCGCGGACAATGGTTCAAAAACAATATAGTTATCTTTGTCGAGCAGGTGTATGCATCGAACTCATTAAAGACTTTGTTTTGGCCATTTTTTGTAAAATTTTAACATGGATTTAAATGACAAGTGAAATTTTTGTATATTCTGTGTAAACTAAAGTACATATTAACCCTAAAAATTTAAAATCATAATTATAACCTAAAAGCCTATTGCGCTGTGACGCAATGTTTTGAAAACCTTCATTTTCTTGATTCTCATGTTTATATCGTCATTTTTGAATGCTATTAGCAGAAAAATTTGACTTAGGTCATAATTTGAATGTATTCCTCAGCATTCAAGTTGTCAATAAAAATTCTGTATTTAAAAGACTGCAAATAATGTTAAGTTTTTTATTTTTATATGAAGCAGGAACTTTTTGCACATAGGATAAAAACGAATCATTTTACCGCCCCTAGAAAAATGGCATATAAGGCGGTCACCTCTCTGCCTCAGCCCTCGGGCCAGCCCTACTTTTTTACAAATTTTAACAGCCTGTATCTATCTTAAAAACAAAGAATTTGCAGACCCATGTTTATATGATTTTTTTTCTTATTTTTATTAGAGGGTTCTATCATATCAGCTTGGCACCGCAGTTCAAGAACACGCTGTATACTGGGTGTTTCCTAACTACGGTACGAAACTTAAGGGGGTAATTTCTTATGTCTTTTTAAGAAAAAAAGTTCCCATAAACATAATATGTCCGAAATCGTTTCATTTTTAAAATACAGGCCGTTAAAGTTGTTTAAAAAAGTCGATATTTTTTTAATATCTTAAAATTCTTTTAACCGATTTGAATAAAATTCAGTACACTTATTTAATGTGAAGCTTTACCTATATTAAGACAATAGGGCCCAGTGGCATGTCAGTGGGCACTACAGCCAATATTATTTAAAAAAGTACTGACTTTTTATGATTTTTTTTTCCAGATTAAGCAATAAAAGATGCAACTTTTTAGTCTCTTGTATTTTATTCGTATCTCGATCGTTTTCAAGAAAAAAAAGCCACTTTAAGTTATTCTTAAAAGTAGCCATAAACAGCATAAAATAAAATCCAAAATTAAAAAATTAAGAATTTCGACCTTAGTAAATAGGGAAAATGGCAATTGCTTAACCACACATAATAAAGCATATTTTGATTTGACTTCTTAATTAATCAGTAAAACATTTTAAAAGATTTTAAAAAGTCAGTGGCGTCCTTTTTTACAATAATATTGGCTGTGGTGCCCACTGAGACGCAACTGGACCGCATAATCCTAATCAAAATTGGTTAAAGGGTTCCTAAGATATTTAAAAGATAGACTTTTAAAAAACTTTAACGCCTTGCATCTCAGAATTGCAGCAAGTCCGGACATATGTTTATAGGAACTTTTTTTCATAAAAAGACATAAGAAAGCAACCCCCTTAAGTTTCGTACCGTAATAAGGTAACACCCTGCATAATAATATAATATAAAACTGCGTATATAAATTTCTTAATGCTTTGCGTAATTACTATAATTGTGTAATTTACATTTAACGTACTTTTATTAATTTAAAAATTTTCCAAGTAAAATTTGTGAAAAATATTTTATTATTTTAAGTATTAAGCCGATAGTAAAAATAAATTTTGGATTTTTTATAGCGACTTATTAAAGTAAATTAGGAATAATCGCAAATAATGTATATGAAAAGTGCTCAGTAAAAATAAAATTAAAAGAATACCGGGTGTCAACGAATCTATTAGACAAGCCGTAACTCCTAGGATATTAGACATATAAAAATGAGACTTGGTATAGGTAAATGGTATTGGTACGGGAGCCCAAGAGGGTATTTCGAGATTTACTACTGCGCGGCAGATTAATATACCGGAGGATACCTTGTACCCGGTTAAGTACCTCTACCAAATATGAGCCCCGTATCATAAAAAAAATATATCGATCAGAAATTGTCGAGCGCGTCAGATTAAGATAGGGTGAGTTAATTTCATGCTAAATACATAGTATATATTTCACTAATCTGAGAATTTGAAAGGGACGTAGAAGAAACAGAAGGCTATAAAAAAATAATTGTGAAAATTTTGAGCGTTGCGATTTTTTGTTTTTTGAAGAACAACAGGATAACGAAAATTATATAATCCGATACGATCCGAACGATGTCCCCAAGCCGAAATAATAAGAGTATTTTTTGACATATTTAAAATTCTATAGCTGCTTCCCACACCGATGAAAAGGTATACCTACATTATATTACATTTTTTCATATTATCTAAGCTTTGCAACCCAAAGGGTCTCCATGATGCTCGAGTAAATAAATTCCCATTTAGCATTGTGGGCTCCCCTACTATATAAAAAACAGTTTTTGCATATTTATCACTTTTTGGTTACTTCTGGTTTAACTGGAAATGGTTAAAATTTTTAATTTTTAAATGAAACATTCTGTTTATATTAACTCTTTTTGATTCTTGAGACAATTCATAATAGAAATTTTTAAAAGCTTTTACGCCTATTTGACTTTGTGAGAGTCATTTGTAATATTGCATCCATGTGGCCATGATCCTTTATTTATGTGCTAATTTTTAATATGATCGCAAATAAATGGGTATCGTTAGATTCGTCAAAAAACTTTTTTTTTTGAAAAGTGCTTGTCTAAAAAGGGTTTGCAATTTGAAAAATAATAGTTAGACACGAAAATGTCAATTTGCCAAATTGGTTTATTCCTATCTTTCATACTAGTGACTAAAACTTTGCAACTGTATTTTTCTAACATCACCTGGGGTCCACAGATTATTTTGCGTCCAATTTAAAATGGCTCTAAAATAATTAGGTAGGCTTTAAAACTTTTTAAAATGTCACATTTTCATTTAGAATTGTCAGAGGAATTCAGTAATGATAAAATATACAGGGTGTTACATTTAAAAATTTAAAATTGGAGCCTTTTTCGGTTAAACCGGAAGTAACTGGAAAGTAAAAAGTATGCGAAAACTCTTTTCTTTTTATACATAGCTGCAAAGTAGGTGTCGTACCATTAAAAAATACTTGAGTATATTTTTTCCTTTTACAGAAATAAATCTTTAAATTTTGGTTATATGTACATTGAACGGGGCCTTTCATGGTACAAGGAACTACTTCAATTGTCATTATTTGAAGAACGAGAACTTAACATCAATCCCCGAAATTGTGTTGGAACTGTGTTGGCCCTTAATGGACATAGAAAATATTTTTGTGTATTTCATGCTAAGCACACAGAAACTAAAAAGAAGGTAAATAGAATAGAAAATAATATTTTTATTTATATAAAATCCAATATGAAACATATTTTGACAGTTGACCAAGTGTTTATCTTATAACAGGTGTTAACTGTTTTTTATAATTATGGATTATTAAAAGTGAGTTTGCAAAAGTTTTTCCCATTTACGTGCACTTATTTTGTCATAAGATGAATAATTTGATTGGATGGTATTTTATTAACACAAACTACGAAAGACATGGGACCGCTTCGGTCCTGGTCTCGGGGTTTAGCGAGCCGACCTCGTTCAGTCCTATTAAGATCTATGAACTAGCC
The DNA here is from genome assembly GCA_014170235.1 of Listronotus bonariensis. Lineage (NCBI taxonomy): Eukaryota > Metazoa > Arthropoda > Insecta > Coleoptera > Curculionidae > Listronotus > Listronotus bonariensis. Next base: position 59,592 of record JACEGR010001856.1, read on the forward strand.
GGTCACCTGCAACAAAATAAAGGAAAACCTATTGAAACAACCAAAATTTTAAAATCGACGTTTCGGTTGCAAGTATGCCACCGTTTTTAAGGTTAAATTATATAGAAATAAAAAAAAATACATTTGTGTATGCAATAAAGTTTTTTTTTTACTTTTTGACATTCCACGAAGGCATATAATAAATACCAGAGTACCGTGGGTGTCAGGTTATTAGATGTTTAACCCATCGTTCCTCCTGTTCCGTCAACGTGGTCCAAGCACTGAAACATGCACTTGTCATATGAGCTATTTATATCTTATGTTAATTTATAGGTGTTAACTTTAGGACGCCACCTACACTACTTTGTACTTCTTTAAAACGTCTCAACTTTTTTGTGCTACTCTGTATATGTCATATAAGTTAACCAGTAAACTCTCCTATGCTTTCTACACAAAAAAGGTCTACCCTGTAAAAATGGCTCGGAGCCACCGTTTTCAAGATATTTGCATTTAAGTGGTTTAGTGCAACCAAAAAGTATATGGATAAATACTTTAAATTATTTTTTTATGATGAGGCAGTTGTAGTTATGGCTAATACGCTGTTTGTAAAGGCGTTTTTGGGTTGCACAAAATTACTTAATGGCGAGTATCTAGAAAACGGTTGCTCAGAGCGATTCTTACAAAGTATACCTGTTTTGTGTAAAAAGCATTAGGGAATGCAATATTTTACTCGAATGGTACATACAGGGAAGCGCAAAAAGTTGCGACGTTTTAGAGAAATTCAAAGAAGTGTAGGTAGCATCCTCTTGTTAACACCTAAAAATTAACATTGTATATGAATAGCTCATGTCAGAACCCCTAGATACCCAGTTTTATGACAATATTTAAAATATATTAAATATTATCGAAAGAAATGAAACATATATTTTTGAAATTTGACACCCTGTATCTCAGTTAATATCAACTTTTGTAGTTTTTTTTTCCCATAGAGCCGTCTGCATGTCCGGTGGCACTGCAACTTTTGTAGTTTAGTTCTGGTTAGTTAACTAAACTAAGTTTTGTAGTTTAGTTAAGTCTCTATATTTTAACGCCGCCATTCAGCAGTTGAATTTTGGCCCATTACTTAGGGATCACCTTGTATAATTGCCAACTTGCCAAAACAGAAAACATTATACATTTTGTCCAGTAGTAAGAAGGGTATTTCAACAGAATATCTTTGCGCTATGGTTACAATATCTCTAGGCACCTTTTTACTAACTTTCGTTCCCTATTGTATAGTTTGAAATATAATAATAAATTTTAAAGCAATATAAATTTTAATTTGGTTTAAAACTATTTTAGTTGTCGAAGAAAACAATTACAAATGCTGAAGTCGACTGCGAAAGTGGGGCATTTATTGGATTTAACTCGGATGATTCAGATGCCGAATCAGAAGAAGTTTTACTTCAGGGAAATTTACTGGATGGGCTTTCTAACTGGTTAGACCGACTTTTTGAAGGAACTACTCAAAGATACCACATTAATTATTGGCCAGAATTTCCAATTAAATAATTATTGGTTGCACAAGAACTTTTTGGTTTTAGAAATTTAATAGAATTGTTTTAATTCATTTTAAAACATTTTGTTAACAAAATGTAGCAAAAGGTTCACATTTTTTGATGCAAGCTGAGAGTAAGTTATAGAAGTGTCAAAAACGCTTAAGAATCTATTGTTAAAATTTCCTAATAGTGAGTGTATTGTTCGTTTTTAATAAAATTTCTTGTTAACAAAATGTAGCAAGAGGTTCATATTTTTCTATGCTAAGAATAATTTATAGAAATGTCAAAATGCTTAAGAAATTGTTGTTAAAATTCCTTATTTGTGACGTGCATTGTTTGTTTTTAATAAAAGATTTTTCCTCATTGTGTATTTTTAATTATTATATAGGTTTCTGCTGTAATCACATTACGAAGTGATGTACAGGGTGTCCGGATTTCGTTGTAATTGCAGGGTATCTTGGTTATTATTACAGATACAGTCTTGCGGTTTTTGCGAACTGTTAATACTTTTTGATGAAACGAAGGATGACACTCTAAAAGTTCTTTATGGCCCTTTTCATGAACCAAACATATGATTTTTCTCATGGAACACCCTATACAGTGTCCCAGAATAGGTGTTACAAGAGGACAAATGGACCAATAATTTTGGAATTTTTAAACACCTTTTGGTCGCATAGTCTAAAACTAAAAATACAAAATTTTACTCTGATTGGTATATACAGGGCGAGTTATAACTAAAAATATTAAAAATTACCAAGAGTAAAGTACTTTTATATTTAAAAATATGACATAATTTTACATTACACATTACAACTTAAATAATAAGTAAGAGGAAGCAAAATTTAAAAAAGAATTTAATAATTTTAAATATTTTTTAAAAATTCGCTGCTTTATGCCAAGTATTTTTAAAGTTGTTAATGCGTAATGTTGGCCATGATATAGACTTTATAACAAAAGAATTAAATTAGCCCTTGGTTCATAGTTTGTTTACATTTCACAACAAAATCCTACTTTTAACTATTTTTCTCCGCCTAGCACCCCTATTCAGCCCTTAGTTCCTTAAGTTTGTTCACAATTTAAATATAGTAATTTTGGTAAGTTTTATACACGGTTCTCTACTATTTTGTCTAAAATCTTTAAATTATGGAAATATACTGATTTTGAACACGGTTTTAAATATAAGTGCAGTAAAATGTTTTAAAATATTTATATTTAAATTAATTACTAAGTGAACAAACTTAAGGAATATACCAAGGGGTGAATAAGGATGTTGAACGAGGTAAAATAGTTTACACAACAAATTATGAACTAAAGACCAACTTTGTTCTTTTGTTATAAATTCTATATTATGGCCAACTCTATGCGAAAATCAGTTTTTAAATTAAAAACATTAGGGTCCAAAACTTTAAACTAACTAGTAGGTATTATATATTTTAAAAGCTTCCATTCTCTATAATTTATCAAATAAAAAATGTACAGGGTGTTTAATTAGAAATATTATATGTTTGGTTCAAATCTCAAAAAATATAACATTAAAAAAAATTAACTATACCACTGGATTCTACGTAAAAATATCTACTAATACCAGTTTTTACTTTTGTTGTAAGTTAAAAGACAACTGAAATAAGAGGGAGTCCAAAAATTAAAAATTATGAGTGTGTCCCTGTATGTCAAAAACTAAGAGGGATATGAAAAAACTTTGTGTCATCTTTCGTTTCATTAAAAAGTAGCAACAGTTCGCAAAAACCGCAAGTCTCAGTCTATAATAATAACCAAGGTACTCTGCGATTGCAACGAAATCGGGACACCCTGTACCAGACTTTTTAATTTTCTGTCATGAGATTACCATATCACAAAATTTCCAAAGTCCATCTTTACAAAAAGAAGATTCATCTTTGATAATAATTACATTATACAGAGTGTGTCCTAATTGCGGTTAGAAAATGTAATGGTTGATTTATAAGCTAATTTTATTAAAAAAGTTTATGCAAAAATATAACACATATTTTTGTTTTAATTCTAAAATATCTTTTAAATAGTTTGATTAAAATTTAGCAGAACTATTTTCTGCATTATGGAGTTTATTTTGCCCTAACTTGATTAAAGTTATTAATTTCAGTCACGCCTCGAGGGGGACTAGCGAATAATTTTTATAAAAAAAAATACATGTACCCCACCGGCTTTTGTAAGTTGTATGTTATAATTTATCTAAACTAGGCAAATAAAAATAAAGTTTTTTAACCTCCCATTTTTTTCGCATCTTACTTAGTTTTCGAGAAAAAAATAAATCGGCATGTATATATGAGCCCATTGAATGCAAAACTCTGTATTTGCAAAAAATCGAAAAATAAGATTTTTTATTGGTCGGGCAGATATAGTAATAGGCAAAAGAACCTTAAAGTGAATTAGGTGCAAAACTCATAATTTTGTAAGATATTAAGCCTGTAAATATTCGGTTAGATGCAAAACTCTGTAAAAATATATACATGTCAAATGCAAAACCGCGTAATTAGCGTCAACCAATCCCATTGGAGTATTTTAATCACGTGATCAATCCTGGAACACCGGCACGTGTCTATCTCGTATTATGTTTGTTTATTTTTAGATTGAAGTTTGAATTTGTTAGTCGTGTGTGTTATTAACAATGGATGATAATTCTCTGATTCTACCTTGTGAAGCAGGAAAAAGCCGAAAACGACCAGTAAGAAAAGAAAACTGGAAAAGATCCAATTTAAAAGCGCAAAGGTACGTTTGACTGACTTGGTTCTTAGAAAAATAATAATTACCAAACTAATATTGTTTGCAGGCTTAGGCCAAAAGGTTTACCTGAATATCCCACATGCCGCCATGACAAGAAATCTACTTTTTCATGTAAGAAGCTGTCAATGAGTGATATCCATCGATTTCATAAGCTAATTTATTCATGCAGCAGTAAAATTGAACAAGACATCCTTATATTAAAATTTTGTAAAGGGGTACACCCCAAAAGAAGTTTTGGAAAGAAAAATCAATTTCTATCCAGTACTATATTTCAAAAAATGATGGGACTAGAGTCAGAATTTGTAAAGCCGCATTTAAAGGGATTACTTTGCTGAGCCCATTCAGAATCGAGAGACTAGCACGAAGTCATCTTTTGAAAGGAGAAGCGCCAACAGAGAGGAGAGGAGGAGACCGAATTAAAGGCAAAAATGATGAAGTTAAACAGTCAATAAAATTTTTTATCGAAAGTCTGACATGTACAGAGTCCCATTATAGACGTGGTCATACAAGTAGATTATACCTTCCATGTGATCTTAATTTCAAGAAACTCTATGACATTTATTGCGACCGAAATAAAGACCAAACCGTTAGATTATGCTATTTTAGAAATTACGTCAACCGCAACTACAACTTAGCTTTTGGTACTCCATTAACAGATGCGTGCTCAACTTGTCTTCGTGCAAAAGATTCTATTGCAAAAGCAACTTCCCCCGAAGAAAAAACAAAACTAATAATCGAACATAGGGTCCATGTCTTAAAAGCTAAAGCTTTTTACGGTATGCTCAAAAATTGTGAAGAAGATGTGGAAATTTTCACCTTTGACTGCCAGAAAAATTTGGCATTACCCAAACTTCCCGACCAATCGGCATATTTTTGTCAGCAAATAAACCTTTATAACTTTACGGTTGTTTGCGGTAATTCAAAATGCAAGTTATCGCCAGAGAATGTAAAATCTTTCGTGTGGTTAGAAACGGAATTTGCAAAGAACTCAAATGCTATTGCGTCAGCTGTGCATAATGTTTTGACGACACATCATTTCGAAGAAAAAATAAACAAAGTTCAGCTTTTTGCAGATGGTTGTGGAGGGCAAAATAAAAACACCACCCTAATGTCCATGTTAGCATATTGGCTTGTAATGGAAGCACCTGCTCACATCAAGAATTTGGAAATTATATTTCCTATGGTAGGACACTCTTTTTGCCCCCGACCGAGTTTTCGGTTTAGTAGAGAAACAAATAAAAAAACAAAATGTTATCGTTGGTCGACGAGAATATGAAGATATTATTGCAAAACACTCTACAGTTCTAAGATTGACTAATTGTGACTATCAGTGGAAAATATTTGACTGGAAGACTGAAGCTGCTAGAGTAATAAAAAAACCGGGATTATGGCATTTCAAGTTTAACGAATCAAAGAGATTTATTTTTGCGAAAACACAAACACTTAATGCTACCATTCAAGGTAAAATTTTATACAAGTCAAATTTAGGAGTTCCTTGCAGTGTAACAAAAAGAAATCATAAAATTTCAGACATGAGACCCAAGAAGATGAAGATTGAAAACTCTTTGAAGGGGGACAAGTCTTCAATTGACATTTTATTGAAGAAACATTACGGAAATGAATGGCGAAATTTACCAGAGTTGGAATTCTATAAAATTATTGACAAAAATGTCACAGAAGCCCAGAATAGAACAGACCCAGACGAGGAATACGAGAGTGAAGAAGAAGAGCCAATCCTAAAAATTTAAAAAAAATGTTTTTAATTTCTACTAAGTAAGAATGTATTTTTCGTTTTGTATTTCTATAATGTTTAAGCGAATAAAAACATTCGAAAGTACATGCAGTTTTACCTACATCACAAGATATAAGTTAAAACTATCATTTCACCTCAAATGCAAAACTCGGTAAATAATTGCCTTAAGTGCAAAACTCTGCACTTGCATCTTTTATTTGCCGTTTTTCAGTTCGTTAGGCCATCTGTAGGTACAAGTCGAAGGCTATTGATCGGTATGAAAGGTTACTTTTATTAAAAACATTTTTGATGCACCGGGAAGTAGCAGCTACGAGAAATACGTTTTTATCGTCTACTGTAAAATTAGCAAAATTGCAAGTACAGAGTTTTGCATTTAGCGGGCTCATATCTATATGATCACCCCAAAAAATTCTAAAAACTCTTAATTTTGTAAAATTCGTTACTTTGGATGTAATTGGTATTTAATTTATTTTTTATTGGTGTTGTTACATATTATCCAGAAAAAACATGTCCGTCGATTCTTTGTAGTAGTATTCAAATTTTTACAAATAATAATAATTCTTGATTTTTTTCCTTTAGACATCTTACGTAAGATACGAATATTGTTTGTATGTTGTTTTACACTGAATTATTATACATAATTGTGTTTTATGGTGTAGATGAGAAATTTATATTTTAAATACCTCTAAAGTAATACTGTAGGATAATATGACGGAATACGATTATTGGCAATGCGCAGAAATACAGGGTGCTTCATTGGTGTAATCAGGCTTCTATATCGCCTAAACTATAGCAGTTAGAGATTTCGTTCAAAGTGGTATGTGAACTAAAGATAAAACTATATTTTAAGAAAATATTTTGTTCATTTACAGGGTACTGAAATGTGCCCCACCAGAATTTGATCAATTTTTTTAATGAAACACTAAATATTTTTACATATTTGGTACTCTTTTATGTTTGTCTATACATATGTGCAATATTAGACCTATTAACTTATAAGGTTTAGAAAAAAAAAAAAAAAATTGAATACAAAAAAATGTCTCCAAGTCAATGAAAAAGTTACTGTATCCAAAGAAGTATCAAATTTCGTTGTAGAGGGCCAAGAGATACCCTTCTATAAGTTATAAGTTTAAGCTAATTTCAACATACAGTGTGCTCAAAACTATCCCTATTATATTCAAAAGTTAAATCGTTTTTTGGAACACCATGTATATTATTATTTAGTTAGCTCTAGTGGAAAAACAATTTTTGTAATAAACTCAAAGCCCCTATCGGTCTTCATTTTTAGTTACTTTGACGTATTAAAAATTCACATTCTAAGAATTTTTACATTTTTAGGTAAAAAGATTAATAAAATTACGATTAGTTTGAAAATAATAATAATATTAATAAAAAATTTAAAGTTTCTGGGCCACACATTTTATATTTTTTAAGTGCATATTATCATCTTTCGTCACTGTATTCCAAACGCTTTCCTTTTAACAGGCTTTTCTTTAAAATATTAATATGTTCATGGGCGTCTGTTAAAAAATCATAGTAGGCTTGGGCAGACATGTTTAAAACATTTTAAGATTTTTAAGTATTCTTTATCTGCTGGCTGTTGGACTTACTTTCTTCGACAATTACTGACTTTTTTGACGTTTTTATATTTTTTTATAATTAGGATATTTTTAATGCAACTTTTTAGTCTGCTGTATTTTTTCGTATCCAGCTTTGTTTTCGAGAAAAAAAACATTAAAGCTATTTTAAGTCATTCTAAAAAGTAGCCCAAAACAGCATAAAATATTTGGAAAAAACTGATTTTTATCTTAAATTTTAACGCACTGTATCTCAGTAAGAAAGCAAATAACATAAGGAGTCACACCTTGAAGTTTGATCCCATAGTTCTGAAACTCCCTGTATAAAAATATAAAATACAGTGACGAAAGACTGTATAGACCTTAAAGTGATAATATTTTCTTATAATTTTTAAATTATTCGTAATTTTGATCACCTTACTACTTAAAAATTAGTTTAAAAGGGGTTTTTATATTTCGAAAAAACTCAACAATATAAAGACAGAGATAGAGACTTTAAGTCTTTATAAAAATTCTTTATTTGCTGAAGCTCTATTAGACTAAATAATATTATACAAGGTATTCCATAAAAACAAACCGAGAAAACGATTGAAGTTTTGATAATTGTAAGGATATTTTTGAGCCCCTGTCCCGCGTGTCAAGTTATAAATTTACACTTCCCTTAACTTTTTTATTTTTTATCGTACAAAATAAATAGTTATATCAGTGTGTTAAGTTAATTCTGTAGTTTCTAAATCAATTATTTATTAGATTTTTATTATCTTCTAAAATATACAGGGTAGAACAAAAAGTATTAAATGGGATATTATATCACTAATAAAAAGATATTTTAAAGAGCTTTAAAAAATACCACATATATATATATATATATATATATATATATATATATATATATATATATATATATATATATATATATATATATATATCTATCTTCATTAGTTTCGGAAATATGGTCATCCAGATCTAAAAAATAAGTGTAAATTTCAATTGTCGGTAGGTTTTATTATGGCAATAATTGTCCAAAAATTTTATTTATGTCCATATTTCCAAAACCATTAAAGATAAACCCATAAGATATGGTATTTTTGTGACGTTCTTTATATTCATTTATATTATTTAATATACAGGGTGTTCCATTTAAAAAATCATACTTTTGTCGTACCCTGTATATCTTAAGAGAAAAAAGAATTTGGATAAAAGATACAGATACTACAGAATCATCGTAACAAAATGGTGTTTTTTTTCTTTTATACGGTAAAAAATAAAAAAGTTAGGGGGATGTAAGTTTATTACGTTTCTAATGGGAATTAAAAATTATTCTTCAGATTTGCATGGCCATATTTTAAAAACTGATTGAGATAGGTATGTATATGAACTGTGGTATTTTTTTAAATGATAAAATAAAGTATAGCGTGTTCCATTAAAAAAATCATACTTTTTGTCGTACTCTGTATATTTTAAGGGATAATAAAAGTCCGATTACTAATTCGAAAACTACAGAATTAATTCAACAAACTAATAGTTTTTATTGTTTTGTACGATAAAAAATAAAAAAGTTTTTGTGTAATTTTATAACTTAACACCTGGTACATTGAAATTAGCTTAAACTTGTTGAAGGATATCTTTTGGCCCTCTACAATGACATTTACTACTGTTTTGAATACAGTAACCTTTTTGTCGACTTTCAGAACATTTTTTCTGTATCGATGTTTTTTAACAATTAAAAAAATATATTTTTTAAAAACTTATTAATTGATAAGTCTAATATTGTGTACACACATGAATAGACAAACATAAAAGAGTCCCAAATATGCAAAAATAATTGGTGTGTTCCATTTTAAAATGTTATAATGTTTAAATTCTGGTAGAGCAAATTTATGTACCCTGTATATAAATAAAATATTTTCTTAAAATAGAGTTTTTTTCTCTAATTCATATGCCACTTTGAACGAAATCTCTAAATGTCATAGTTTAGGCGCTATAGAAGTCCAACGCACTAATAAAGCACCCTGTATAATAAGTTTCCAGTAAACCCTTTTACGTTGTGATCCGTAAGTCACATTAAGCCGGTGGTTCCGCATGTCTGTAAAATTAGTTGGTACGCACGAGGGCGCATTCGCTCTTCACAGGAGCATAACAAATGAAGAACTCTTATTTGCAGTGATTAAAAACTAAAATTAAGCGACTTGGCAACGTTGCAGTTTCAAATTTAGATTATTTGACATTTCATAATTAAGCTTTGCTTTCTATTGCTGCAGTTAATATTCTATTTTTTTAAGAATTTTTATGATTTATGGGATGAATGTAATAAAAAATAAGAAAATAGTAAGTCTACAACTAGTGTTAAGCGTTTAAGTGGTTGTCATAATGGATTTCGTTAAAAATTCAGCAATGATTCAAAACGTGCGAAGTCAGTTTTGGTTTATCTGCAGTTCAAGTCTAAATAACGAAAAACTTACACTTTATGGCTATACATATATAAAGTTTATCGAAACACTGACAATTATCCTGCTTTGTGTTATTTAGGTTGTCAGACTGTTAGATATTTGATTGTGGGATACACTAGTGGATTTCCTATACTATACTATCTTCACACACGTTTTGAAACTATTAAATTGATAAAATCAAAATTAAACGTCTTTTCTATTTGACTTTTTATTTGATAAAATCTTTTTAACTATAAAAAAACTGACACTTTTTTAAAACAACTTGTTCTAAAAATTCTATTTTCAACATTTCTTCCCCCTTGAAAGTATCTTAAAATTATTCATGGCTGGTCATCTCCATTAGGTCTATCGGACATATTTTCACTACTGGTCTTCTATAAGTTCCTGTTTTCGTTCTGACATCTATAGTTCGCAGTTTTCCATCTTTACCCGGATAGACTGCTGTGACTCGTCCCAAGAGCCAACTGTTTCTAGGTAACTGATTGTCCATTAATACAACAATATCACCCACGACTATATTTCTTGACTGTTGTAACAATTTGGATCTTGTTATTAAGGTAGGCAAATATTCCCTAACCCATCTATGCCAAAATTCGTCAGCCATTTGCTGACTGTATCTCCATTGTTTCCTAAGATCTAATTTTTCTTTAAATATTCCAGGAGCCTTAGCTATACTTGAAGTTCCAATTAGGAAATGGTTAGGAGTTAAACTCTCCATTTCACTGATGCTGGATGAGACATAAGTAAGAGGTCTACTATTAACAATATGTTCTGCTTCCAATAACACTGTTTGTAAAACTTCTAATTTTGGATGCTGGTCTTTTAATATAGTTTTTATAGTTTGTTTTACTGTTCTTACCATTTGCTCCCAAACTCCACCCATATGGAGACTAGCTGGAGGAATAAATTCCCATTCTATTTCTTCTGCTTGACACTTTTTTCCAATTTCTTCATTATTAACTTCTTTTAATGCATTACGTAATTCTTTATTTGCAGACCTGAAATTTGTACCATTGTCGCTCCATATGCACTTTGGTTGTCCTCTTCTAGAAATAAATCTCCTTATTATAAAAATAGCCGAATCTGTATTTAGAGTATCGCATATTTCTATATGAACAGCTCTGATGGAACGACAAGTAAAAAGTGCTGCATATTTTTTTCTCGTCTTCTCCCTACAACTTCCATGGGTCTAAAATAATCTAATCCTACAAATAAGAGTGGTCTTTGTGGTTTCTGAATTCTTTCTATCGGTAATTGTCCCATTTCAGGCGGTATCGGCTTAGCTTTTCTAATTTTACAAAAATTACAACTATTTACTACTGTATTTATGGTTTTTCTAGCATATAAAATCCAAAATCTTTGTCGAATATTGTGACGTTAACATTTTGAAATACTACTTATATAAGGTCTCTTGACGTCACTGGGCAAATGTACCATATGGAACTATCTTCTTGGGACAATGAGACCGGTGGACCATCAAAACTAACTTTGCATTTTTTAAAAACCAACTTATTTGACTAACTAAATTAAGTACGGGCTTACCCCCCACTAGAGGTAGCCCGTACGGGCTTTAACTAAAACTTTAACTTTATACTTGACTTTACTAACTACTTCTTATCTGATAAATCCCCTTTTAATTTCTTTCTCTCTTCTTTAAATATCAAATTTTCCCGTGTTTGTTTTGCGTTTCTAGGCGACCCAGCTTGTTTAATGTTTTTATTTTATTATTATAAGAGTAACCTAGAAAACTGTTTGATTTATACTTTTTAAACCTTGACACCTCACGTATATTTTTATGTAGCAAATTTCCCAATGTTAAGTAACCCAATAAAATTTTAAATTTCCCAAAAATGAATATTTTTAAAATTCCCAAAATGTATACTTTTTATACTAGGTGTTCACATATGCCCCCTTCTTGAAAGCGTTGGACCCACAACGCTATTAGAAATGAGCCAAATTTACTATAAACCCTTAAAAAAAATAGCAATATTACCGAAAACGATAGTTCCATATAGCTTACAAAAATTCAAAAATCTAACAATATTTTACCTATTATTTAAATTTATGTAAATAATCTTAACTTTCCAAAATTTTACAAACATCAAAAAAGTTTCATCTAAAATATGAAAACAAAAAAATGTTCAAATAGCCTTTAATCCAAAAAACAATTTTTTGGATAAATTTAAAGCCTCGACTTTTTTCAAAAAATTAAAAGATTAGATAATAATTATTTTTTTAAATTTTTTGCTATTGTCAACAGAATAATTTCTAAATTTTAGATTTTCTCGAAGTAGTTTTATTTAAATATAGTTGTAACGGTTAAGATTATTTTTTTAGGGAAAAGTGGCCTAAATTCTATACCTCCTATATAAAACACTTTAAATACATAGTGTTATTACTCATTAACTTTACTACATATGTACTAAACAAAACATCTGACTTGGTAAATAAAAATGTTTATTTGAAACTAGCTAGCTCTGCATTATTAGACATGGTTCTTACCTTTCCCGCATATTGTATATCATCAAAACAATGACCCTTTCATAACTTAATATTACATATACGGTGGGTTAAAAAAGAGTTATTATCAAATTTTACTTTTAGGCTACTTTTTTCTGCATATTAAAACACCAAAAAAAAACAATTAATTAAAAAAATATCAAAGATTTACCTAAACACATCACACAACACTCGATTACAAATAATATACTGTCCTCGACTGTCCTTCCTTTGTTGAACTGTACCGGTCCACCTTGCCTCCCTGTCCATGTCCTTGATGGTGCGTTCCATTGGCCATTTGTCCCGTACTTCTCCACGAACCATTGTCTGCCATTCACTCCCATTTCCTTCTTCCACATCAGGTTACTGTAACTTCATGCCAATTTCCCCATATCCTGAGCTTTCTCAGGGCCGCTAGATAGTCTTGTACCACAGCCATTCAAGACCATAACTTCAGAGCTCTCCCATACTAGAGCTGCGGCTTTCAGTGCTAATGCAGCCTCATGCTGCTTCTAAACTCCGTCTTCACGACGTAACACAATAACTTCAACGCAAATAAATATTCTTCTTCAACAACTCTGGCTAACACCATTTAGCCATATTTCAAAACTGAAGATATACCTTATCATCCTTTTCTTGTAGCTACGCTGCTACCTCCTTGCAGCTACGCTACGCAACATATTTTTTCCCTATCTTCGTCATTTCACACACATTTCTTTTTCGGGGAACGGGACGCCTTTACCATATATATGGCATTTTCTTCCACAAATACACTGAGGGGTAGGAAGGGCGTACCATGAGCGACTTTTCCTATCGCTTCACAAAGGGCACTGGAACTGGGGCGGGCACAGCTTACCATAACCGACGTTTCACAAAGGTCACTGGGAACGGGGGCGCCTCCACCATATGTGACGTTAACATTTTGAAATACTACTTATATAAGGTCACTTGATGTCACTGGGCAAATGTACCATATGGAACTATCTTCTTGGGACAATGAGACCGGTGGACCATCAAAACTAACTTTGCATTTTTTAAAAACCAACTTATTTGACTAACTAAATTAAGTACGGGCATACCCCCACTAGAGGTAGCCCGTACGGGCCTTAACTAAAACTTTAACTTTATACTTGACTTTACTAACTACTTCTTATCTGATAAATCCCCTTTTAATTTCTTTCTCTCTTCTTTAAATATCAAATTTTCCCGTGTTTGTTTTGCGTCTCTAGGCGACCCAGCTTGTTTAATGTTTTTATTTTATTATTATAAGAGTAACCTAGAAAACTGTTTGATTTATACTTTTTAAACCTTGACACCTCACGTATATTTTTATGTAGCAAATTTCCCAATGTTAAGTAACCCAATAAAAATTTAAATTTCCCAAAAATGAATATTTTTAAAATTCCCAAAATGTATACTTTTTTATACTAGGTGTTCACAATATCATTTAAAATAAATTGTGTGTCCATCCATTATCAGTAATTTGGTAATCATATGTTTGTTTTTAAGGATAATAGGCCTTTTCGTTTCCATGTCTAAATCTGGTGAGTTGTCTAATCTTCCCCTTACACAAATCAGACCATTATATATACAAGGCGACAATTTAAAAATGTTACTATTTCTGGGTATGTCTTTACCTTCAGTAAAACAAATTATAAAACCATATTAAAAGACCAACATCCAAAATTAGAAAAAATATTATTAAGACAAACAATAGATAAAGAACTACCAATTTTCACAGGTAATGCTAAGGAATGGCCACATTTTTATAATCAATTTACATATACAACAAATGTATTAAAACTATCAGATGAAGAAAATATTTGTAGGCTACCAAAATGTTTGATGGGTGATGCGAAGAGAAGTGTTCAGGGATTGTTAATTTCTGTAGCAGCCAAAATAAATGATATTATTCAACTTTTAGAGAATAGATTTGGACGACCAAAAAATTTGCAAAATATAAGAAATAATGATTTTTCGGGTTTAACAAATTTTGCTGAAATAATTTCAAATTTAGTACTTACTTTAGAATAATTACTTAACATGCCCACAGCTTTTAGAAGAATTTGTTCAAAAACTACCATTTAACATGCAGTTTTTTGGGGAAGGATAGGTTCTCAGAAAAAGGTGATGTATCAATGAAAACATTTAAAGAGTGGATTTTCTATACTCTAATATCTTCACTAGTGTACCACGTTTTGAAACTATTAAATTAATAAAATTAAAATTAAACGTCTTTTCTATTTGATTTTTATTTGACAAAATCTTTTTAACTATCAAAAAACTGGTACTTTTTTAAAACAACTTGTTCTAAAAATTCTATTTTTAACACAGACAAGATGCCTAAAGTTTTTCGTAAAATTGAATAACTAATCAGGTAATTTATGTAAATATTCTTTGCCAAATTGAATCTAGATACCCATTTTTATCAGCTGTTTGACCGAATTGCAACACTGTGATCCTTAATTTGAATTCCCAATTGTTGCTTGTTTTATAAACAAATCATATACTACCCTTTTTTGTATTATTAACAAGCAGGCATACAGGTTTGTAATGAGCAAATTGTTAAAATATAAACTATGTCATCAAGTACATACATATATTTTTTTACTGAATCATAATGAGTGTTTAGAATTTAATATTAAATATTAGTTAATTTTGAGTACATTTTACTCACTTATTTTAAATGGAACTACCTGGATATTCATCATTTTTTTTTATTTTAAAAACAAGAATGGAGTAAGTTTCTTTAAGGATAGAGAAGTTAGCTAAACAAAATGATCGAATAAAAAAAATCTTTCGCCTATTTAAGCCCTTGGTTTGCCATTCAAAAAACTTACTTTTACAACAAATATTGTGAAACCATCGGATGCAATATCACACTTTATTTTTATATTACAATATAGAATGATTAAAACTCGGATAATTAGCGTGGAACGAAAAAAATCCTTTTGTCCTACCGCCCTCTGCTAGGATACAAGTGGTGAGCGGGGAGGAAAGGGGCAGGTCGGTGCCTCTAATCTCTATGTTAAGAGATGATTTCAAGCACCGCGGCAGACTGCTATCCATCGACGCAAGCGCCAGAGCCATTAACATTCTAAGGCGAAAGCGAAATAAGTTTAACGTTCTGGCGCTTGCGTCGGCGGTTAGCAGTGAGCAGTGCTATTCTTGACCATTCGCCTTTTTCAGGATCTCTCGTATCATACCAAAGAAAATTAGGGTCCTTTTCTAGGTATCATACTTTAAAAGAATTCGTATTTCGTGTGTCTACTTAAGTTTGCACCATATGGGAAACTTTTTTATTATTGATTTTACGAAAGAAAAAGTATTCTGTTCTGCGTGGTCTAAAACCTAAAATTCAATCATCAGATATTATTTTTTGCAGTGGTATACGAGGTATATCGAAAAATATGAATTTTACTCAAGGGAAAAGTACCTTTATTTTTAACAATATCGATTTTTATACAAAAAGTTGTTTAGAATTAAAAATTACTTGCAAATATGCAAACTTGACTATTTACTAAAAAAATTAAGTTCAATTCTCACCATGGGGATTTTTTTATAATTGATTTTACGAAAAAAGTTATTATTTATAAAAAGTTCTGCATGGCCTAGAACCTAAAATTCAATTATCAGATATTAATTTTTTGTAGTGGTTAATAATGGTAAAACTGTAAATAATTAAGTTTTCATATTTGTAAGTTATTTTTTAATCTAAACATTTTTTTTAATTAAAAAACGCGATTTTGGTAAAAATAAAGGTACTTTTCTCTTAAGCAAAATCAAATTTTTTGACATACCTCGTATACCACTGCAAAAAAATAATATCTAATGATTGAATTTTAGGTTTTAGGCATTGCAAAATTTTTATATAGAATAACTTTTTTTGTAAAATCAATAATAAAAACAAATTCCCAATGATGAGTTCTAAAGTTTTTTTTTAGTAAATAGTTACAATTGCGTATTTGTAAGTAATTTTTAATTCTAAATAACTTTTTCTTATTAAAAAAATTGATATTGTTATAAATAAAGGTACTTTTCCCTTAAACAAAATTCACATTTTTCAACATACCTCGTATACCAACACAAATAATTAATATCTGATGATTGCATATTGGGTTTTAGAGCATGCAGAACTTATTATAACGAATAACTTTTTTCGTAAAATCAATAATAAAAAAGTTTTCCATATGGTGCGAACTTAAGTAGACACGCTGTATAAGGTGCCATAAAAAAATAAATGCTTTTATTAGGCTTAAAACTTTACAAATTCCGAAACAACAAGGGAGCGACAATGCCAATTTCATTATTATGTTTAAGTAGGACGAAATGAATATACTTCCCCTATTTTCCGATCATGTTGCATCTGATATTACATTTCTATAGTTTCAAGAAATGTATTTTAATTATTAATACATATAACAAATTTGAATGCCGTCATTATTAGGTATAGTACTTTTGTTAATTTAAAGGGATATTAAAAAGGTTTAATAAGTTAATAGTGGCAGATAATGCAGGACATGATTATGAAGTAAGGTCAGTAAAGTCAAATGTGTACCTAACAAAACATTAGAAGCATATTACTTTTTGTGAACTTCCAGTGACTGATCAAGGTAGGCTAATTATGAGGACGCGCTCCGCCAGGAGTGTTAGAGTCGGCCTAAAAGTGGTTAGTTAGTTCTGGCTGTGGCGTCCGTACGCATGCAATTTTTGACCACAAAAAAGTCCTCACTTTTAAAAAACACTAAAGATAATTATATTATTTCGTTAAAGTTCTCGCCAGTAGAGAAGATGCCACGGCGTCACCACTTCTGTCTCACTTTCAATTATTCTCCTTTTTGTTGCTCGCACACGATGTAAACGACGGGTTTAGACAGCGATAGTTGATTGCCGTCTTTATTTGTATGACGCTTGTGGCATTTTTGTAACTGGTTTTTAGTCTACCAACACTTTTCCTCTAGGACACACGATCTCATCGCGATCTCAAAACGATTTCTGCGCGCCCCCTCGCAATCTTCGCTTTCTAGGCTGCGGCTTAATTAGCCTAGGGATAAAATATCACTGGTCAACAAAATTTCAACTTTTTTTTTTACAAAACGTCTTTTATCCTATTTTAAATTTAATAAAGAAATAAAAATTGTATTTGTATAACACATATGGTTTTATCCTTTATATTTTTTAAGAACATGTTCAACCACATTTTTTAAACATATACTTTGTTCTCGTGGTATTATCGCTATATACGATGTGTCTACGTAAGTTGGCGTCATATAGAAAACTTTTATATTGTTAATTTTACGAAAAAAGTTATTTTTTATAAAAAGTTCTGCATGGTCCAAAACCTAAAAACAACCATCAAATATCAAATTTTATCAGTCATCTACGAGGTTTGGCCAAAAATGTAATTTTTGCTTAGGAGTAAACTTAATATGGGATCTTTTTAACAGTTTTATACACAGTTTTCTACTATTTTGTTTAAAGCAAATATTTTTCTAAAAGTAATAGGTATATACTGACTTTGGACACTGTTTTTACTTAATTAATAAGTGAACAATCCTGAGGAACCGATGGATATATAAGGGTGCTGGGAGGGGTAAAATAGTTTAAACCCAGATGTTGCTGCAAAATGTAAACAAATAATAAACTGAGGTCTAATTTTATTTTTTGGCTATAAAGTTTATGGTTTGGTCCACTATGTTAATAAAATAAAAACATCAATTTAGGATCTAAAAATATAAAACAACTTTTAAGTATTATATATTTCTGAAAAGCTCTTATTTACCATAATGTCCTAATTAACAAATATACAGGTTCCATAAGAGATATTATATGTTTAGGTCATATCTCAAAAAATATTTAATTTAAAAAAACATAAAAAATTGCCAAGAATGTCTAAAATTGCCATGAAAAATCTTTCGTCTGTCGTGTCATGTTTCGTTTTATCAAAAAGTAGCAACACTTCGCCAAAACCGCAGGTCTCTATCTTTCATAATAACCAAAATACCCTGCAATTGCAACGAAATCCAAATATCCTGTATTCTTTGAAACTAAGCCCCTCATATTACATTTTATAAAAAATAACACCCTGTTATAAATGTAGTCATGGCCTAATAAGTTATTCATTTAAATACAGCTCCGAAATATGCAACTATTGGAACATTTATCCTATTGTTGTTTAAAATAAGATAAATGCAGTTTGTTTACTTTGAAACTAGGCTCTTAATTAACAA
This sequence comes from Listronotus bonariensis, assembly GCA_014170235.1. Taxonomy (NCBI): domain Eukaryota; kingdom Metazoa; phylum Arthropoda; class Insecta; order Coleoptera; family Curculionidae; genus Listronotus; species Listronotus bonariensis. The sequence goes on from JACEGR010001856.1 coordinate 78,378, forward strand.
ATTATCAACCAAACTATTTTTATTCTTTAAAAGCAATACCTGGTACAACGAATTTATTATACATGCTATAAGTCCTAAACTATTAGACATATTAAAATGAGACTTGGTAGGTAAATCGTATAAAAGAGAAGAGTTTTCGCATTTGTTTACCACTTTTAACCGGAAATGACTCCAATTTTGAATTTTTGAATGGAACACCCTGTATATTTTATTAATTTTGGATTCCTTAGACGATTCTAAACCAAATGTATATTTTTAAAGTTTTTAAGCCTACGTTATTTCTTTAAAGCCATGTATTATTTGCTAGTGTCCATGATTTAACGCAAATTAATCTAAAGGCCCCAGGCAATGTTAGAAAAATACAATCGCTAAGTTTTAGTGACTAATTTAAAAGATATTAATAACACAAGATGGCAAATTGAGATTTTCGTGTTTAAATATTATTTTTAAAATGGCAACCCTTTTAGACAGGCACTTCGAAAAAATAATTTTTTGATGAATCCAACAAAAAATAAGGACATAAATAAATCATATCTACCAAGATGCAATACTACAAATGACTCTCAAAAAATCATGTAGGCGTACCAAATTTGAAAAATGTCAAATTTTTATTTGTACTTATCTCAGGAATCTAAAATTGGTAACATTTACACGGTGTTCCATTTAAAAATTCGAAATTGGAGCCATTTCCTGTTAAACCTGAAGTAACCAGAAAGTAAGTAATATGTCAAAACCCTCCTCTTTCCATACCATTTACCTATACCAAGTGACCTTTTAATGTGACTAATACCACATACAAAATATATGATATTTTTTCTGTGCTAATACTCTAGACTCTAGGAGTTAAGGCTTGTGTAATAGATTCGTTGACACTTGGTATAATATAGAAAAAAAAAGAAAAACTTTGTCACTTTAGCGTTTAAGTTTAATTTATAATTATAGTAATTAGTAAATGCTCTAATTGGAGTAAATAACTGTTTATTTTCTATATTTTCACAATCTCTTCTGTGCTTATTTAGCTGGAGTTTAAGTTTTTACAATTTCATTCTTTATATAAATCAATAAAATATTAGAGATTTTTTCCTGAGTCATTGTGCCTCTTAGCTAAGTTTTAATTGGTCTTATGGCCAAAAAACTCTCGCAACTGGAAGATTTCGATGGGGCTCAAAAACTTGGTGTAGAAAATCAGTGGCGGTCGTGGTATGCATAACAGAGGATGGGCTGCTCAAAGGCAAAAAATCACATATATCATATACACGTCGTACCAGCTCGATGCATTCAATTAATGCCCGGTAAGTTAAACACTACCAGCTTGAGAATCGATAAAGAATACCTGCGTGTAAACAATCCGGATAGGATGGCGCATAGGTCTCACTTTGTTGTTGCTTTAGACCGTCTTCTTTTTATGCATTGGCAAAAATTCCAATGAACGGAATGTCACTACGCACAGTGCAGAGATCTGTGGAGAATAACAAATAGGATGGGTACCATTTTTACTAAAAAATTTGCTATATTGACCAAATAATCATATCATAAAATCATAGATTTGGATGTTCACGCATCATTAAAATTTATCGCATTAAAATATAGACAAATTGCAGGTAGTATATTAACACTTATATCAATTACTATTTTGCGTAAATTGCAAAAACTTTCACAAAAGAAATATAGTTACAGGTAAATTTCTTAATAATTACATCTTAAGGATTTAATTATTTAATTTCCATCAATTTGTTTTTTCTTATTTCTAGAAAATGATGCAGATTTTTGTTTATTGTTTTGTGGCACCATCTTGGAAAAAAATGAAATAGGAGTATTGTTGAGGATATTGTAGCAAATCATTTTGAAGCTTCTGACGAGTACTTTATAAACCTAATATCAACCTAATATGTTTACCTGTAACAAAATGGTGGTACCTTAATACTTTCCTGTACCTGATTTTGATGGCCATATTTCCAAAACAAATAAAATATAATTAATTTATGTGGTGCTCTCTAAAAGATGTTCTTGATGGTAATAATATATAGGGTAGAACAAAAGCATATTTTTCTATACAAAACACCTTATACAATATTATATTAAATTAATATTATAATTAAATATTTAGTTGTTAAATATAAAACAACAGACTGTTTTTACTCTGCAGGACTCGCATGGCCGCCGGCAGGATGACATCCAGGGAGGTGCAAAAAATTAAAAAAATTGATGACCAACGGAAAAAAAAATTAAAAGAGCAAAGAAAGGTTTTCACCTTATAAAACGACCTTTGCTTAATCCAAAAAGCAAAGAAAACTTGATTTTTACCTAAAAACCTACTTTTTCATACATTTTCTTACACTTTTTAAAAGGCAGGGGTGTGCCAGTGCACCTCCTTGCACCCCCACCCAGCGCCCATGTACCTACGGTAACTGTTTTAAAGCTTGGGTTTTTGCAATAGGGCATGAAAAGTAAGTTGTAATAGGACTAATTAAAAATGCTTTTAATATTTAAGATTCTGATGATCTTACAGTAATTAGTACAACTTTATATTACCGAAAGTTCAGGTATAAATTTACACCCTCTATAGTTTTTTCTTTTTTCTTCCACAAAATTAACAAACATATCAGTATATTGGGTTAATTTGTTAGTTTTCGAATCAATTATCATATATTTTTATTATCTCTTAAGATATACAAGGTAGGACAAAAGTTTATTATTTATTTTATTTATTTATTGAAATACACTACAGAGACATGTCTCCAAATGGTAACATTATCACCAAAACAAATATCTAAAAGTTTATAAACATTAATATGTATATAGAAAACAACGACAAACAAAAACAAAAACACATGACACAAAAATGACACTTCCTATATATTTATTTTTAAGGTTTCAATTTTGATAGAAATCAAATCTATGGCTGAATAATTGTTGTTATAATCGTTGATTAGTCCATCAATAAACGCGGTCGTACCATAATTTGTTCTGTGGGCATTTTCATGAAAGGGATTCCTAGATCTGGTGTGCCGACTTGGAATTCTAAAATTGATCTTTCCCAAAAGTACATAGCAGTCAATTGAACCATTGACAACCATATGCAAAAAAGCAACAGGGCTCTTCTTTGTTTGCACTCCAGAGTAGACATCCCTGCCAACAACAATCTAATATCGTAGCCCACATTTTGATGGGGAAAACGGTGCTTATATAGTTAGAATTTTACAAATTTATTTTGCACACCTTCTAATCTATTAAGCTGTAGAACGGTGCCCAAATAATGCTGTTGTATTCCATTATGTTTCTAACCAAACGGTTATATAATAATTTTATAACTTTAGTGTTGTTAATGTGCCTGCAATTTATCTTTAAAAAACCTAACATTCTAAAACTCTTTAAAACCATACTATCTACATGTAAATTAAAACTTAATTTTCTATCAAAGATAACACCTAAATCATTAAAGTGTGTAACAGACTCCAAAATAGTATCACCAATTTTTACTGATATATCACAGGTGAATGGTTTTTATAAAATCGCATTGTTTTACATTTATTTACATTAAAACTTAAATAATTTCTATTACACCATGCTAATAAACTATTTAAATCTTGTTAAACCAAGTGACAATCGGAAGAAGAGCGAATGACAGCATAAAACTTTAAGTCATCAGCATATAACAAACACTTACAGAATTTAAAAACACTTATTATATCGTTTACGTATAAGAGAAATAAAATGGGACCCAAATGGTAGCCCTGAGGAACACCAGACGTTACGAATATTTTTTGAGATGTTGCACGATGCAGCCTAACAGACTGTTCCGCGATGACAGGTAAGAACGAATTCATCGCATCCGCTTAAGCTTCAGTAATAGTAATTCAAGGCAAACACTGTCAAATGCCTTTGCTAAGTCAGTGTATATGGTGTCTACTTGAAAACCGGCCTCAACATTATTGTTTAAAAAGTCCTGATACAACCCATGATTTGTGGTGGCTGATCTACATTGAAAAAATCCGTGCTGGCCAACTCCAATATGAGGCCTGAAAGCACTAAAAACTTCATCTGTCAAAATGGATTCGAATATCTTTGGTATTATTGACAGCAGGAAAATGCCTTTATAGTTCTCGATTAAATTACGATCTCCTGTTTTAAAAATTTTAAATAGGTTAAATTCTTTCCACATACCCGGAAAAATTCCAAAATTAAATGAATGTTGAAAATTCTTACAGAGAGAAACAGTTATGGAGAAACAACATTTTTTTAATAAAGAGAGAAGTTAGTCCGTCCGGGTCAGGGCCCTTGTTACAATCGAGAGCATTGATTTTTGCCTCTATTTCCCTTACTGTAAAGCTGTGACTTGTCAAAGAAACTACTTCCTGAATATTTTACATTTCGGGTATTTCCAGACCAGAACGATCACTGTAAGAGGACTGAAAGTGATTAGCAAAAGCGGTGACTATTTCGTTAGGACCCTGTATTTTTAGATTAAAGCGAGAGAGAGCATTATCTCTGCGCAGGCTGTTTATATAAGACCAGAAATGCCTGATATTTGTTGGTATCATATCTTTGATGAATAAATTTAAATGCATCACCCTGTATATTAAATCATTATTATAAAGATCGCACAAAGAACTTTACAAAAATATTACATTCAAAATGTCTATCTTTATCAGTTTTGAATTTATTAATTTTGTCCAGCAGCCCACCCATAAGCGCGTTGCACTATGTGGCGGCTCAAAGACGAAAAGTCGGATCCTAAATTCAATGGCACCATTTTGTAGAACGGAACAAGTGTCAACGAAAATATGATATTTATATTAAAAAATATCTCTATAAATAAATTTAAAAAGACATAAAACTGTTTTGCAATTTTTTTCAAGATAATTGCGGAACAGCTGTAAACTTTCAAATTTTTGAAACGGAATATTGTCAACTTTGCCGTAATTTAACCAACCCTGTATATCTTACCATTTTCGAGGAACTTAATGGTGGCCCTCGAATCTGTTCCGGATTAACCTATAAGCAAATTAAGCAATTACTTAGGGCATCACGGTATGGGGGCACCATATTTTCTGTTTCTTTAGAAAAGTTTCGGTTTGTAAAGAGAAAATGTTGTATGATTGAAAAGAAAAAGGGGTAAAAAATTCCATGTCTAGGGGACACCACAGGAATGAATTGCTTAGGGCATAAAAAGTTCTAATCCGGCACTGCTTCGAATTTGTAACAGTCTGTATAATATCATCTTTTGTTTCTGGAGTAAGCATTAATCTGCCCCATCTTCACTACGCCAATGTTGCTAGCCATCTTGTAATTTTTAGTTAGCTTCCTCTAAACTGTATTAAAAATTTGGTTGTATGAAATTCAGGTAGGTATAAGGGTTACATTGTAACTGTTTGAAAAGGAACTTTGGTAAATTAATAATAATGATGTTATTTTTACCCAATCTTTAAAAGATAAAATTAACAGCTAAAAAGGTTTTCTAAGAAAAGCCTGACCCATTTTCACTACAGGTATATATATAAAAAGTAATTAATTCACTTTTCTGCTTCTAATACATGACATGCAAATAAAAGTTCTGGCGAAATACCGTAATATGCAGATATTTGGTAAAACGTCATACACGCAACCTGTTAAAAGGAGTGGCGCAAGCGAGTTCAGGTGGTGGTGGTTGGGACGTCCGCCGTCGGCTAGCGACGCTTTTCGTGATAACGCTCATTTTCCTGCCGCGTGATTACGAAAGCTTTAATACTGGACTTATTTGTTAAATTTTTAGATTGAATTAAATAAAAAGAATAATGATTTTTTTAAAAAAGTGGTTTATTTTTGCAGTTCTAAACATTAAATTTGGTAAGTTCTTGCACATGTTTTTTGTTGAGCCATAAAAAATATCTTTTGTTTATTTAGTAATTTATTAAAAACATTTGTCAACTTTGTTTATCGGATTATATCAATATACAAATATATGTAAAAAATCGTAATTATAACACCCACCCGCTTTTGTTCCGTTAAATTTAATTATTATGTATTATACATTTTTTTGTTTCATATTTATTAATATATATATATTTGATTGGTTTTATGGTAAACAGACTTTACAAACCATTACAACAACTATATCTTATTAAAGTTAAATGGTATATTTGTGTCGCTAATCTTTAAAATGTATAGGTAATATTTGGTATAAGGGTGTTCAGTAACTCAGCCGACAAACATTAAGGGGTGATTCTACAAGAAAAATTAGGAGAAAGACTTTATTAGAACATATGTCTTGAACGTCTTAGTTTTTAAACTACATGAACTACAGGGTGTTAAAAATTTAAAAACAAATCGTTTTTTTTTATAACTTTTATACCAATTTAGATATTTTTAAAACATTTACAGGCGCCTCTTATGCACCATTAAATATTTTTTGGCATACAAAAAAAAACAAATTACCAGTATCGTTTATAGGTTTAAGGTAATTTTTTTAAGAATAAAATGGTACGCCACTAATTTTTTTAATTCCCATTAAGTTTGGAACAAATTTGATCTCCAGACTTTTTTATTTGATATATGGTTTTCTCTTGAACACATACATGGAAACCATTTCTTGGCATGGTCGAATACCTACCTAATAAAATAATAAAAAATAATTAAGGGTATTTATTACTGCATGAGATATTTATAAAAGCGAGATGAAATGACCATGCCGAGAAATGGTTTTTATTTATTTACGCAAAAAGCATACATCAAATTAAAAAAGTCAAGAGATCAAATTTGTACCAAACTATATGGGAATTTATTATTTTTTTAAATGTTTAGGACATATGTTCATAAGTTCATATATAGGTTTTTTCTTATTTTTCATTATAGAATCACCTCTTAAAGTTGTCTGTAGAGTTACTTACACCCTGTATAATGCTTGAAAATGTAAGTATATTTACAATTTTCTAAAAACTATTTAAGTTAATTGCACTGAGTAATAAAATAAATGGTAATTGTAAATGTTTCAAATTATATGATAATTATATAATACAAATGGTCGTCCATATTTTAACCCATTTTGATTGCGAATAACTTTAAAAATAAACATAATTATTAAGATACGTTCGGATTAGCTTTTTTATGTGTGTTTTTATCATATCTTTGCTATTTTGATATGAAATTTCATCACGACATAAATGAAATGGTTTATTTTCTGATAAAGGAGAACTTTTGTATTTTAAATGGAACACCATCTATATTTTTCTATTTTCTTAAAACATTTTTTTTCTTTAAACATAAACTAGGGTTATTTAGGTTTTTCGTTGCCGTGCAGTCGATAGAGGATAATAAATATATCCGTTATATTTTAAAAAGCCATTGACTATTTACATTTTTTATAGGAAAAATGGTAAATTTTAAGAATGTAAAAAAATATACAGAGTTTTTCTTTAAAATGACAAAGGTATCCGGCCATCCTATATATTAAAAAACTAAAATATCAGGTTGCAATGGCGTAGCTAGGCGTAGGCGGCGTTGGCTTTGCACTTGAATAAACTAAATTTATTGTAGTGCACCATCTGCGGTATTCTGTATAAATTAAAAACCAAATAACATTTCTGAGCTACTCAGTATGTAATTTTCAAAAAAAACTTTTATTCTTTAACATATTTTACATAAAACAAGTACACTTGGTAAAAGTGGATTTAAGCCATTTTTATGATATCTGGATTAAAAAAATCACTTTCTGTATGGCCTCGTCTAAGCTATACAGGGAATTTCAGAATTAAATGTTAATATTTTAGAATATTATGAATCAATGAATCCTTAAGTGATTTTAAGAAGAAAAGTTCAAAAAACTATATCCCAAATGTCTTCTGAGATACAAAGTCGTAAAAAAGGTTGATTTTTTGTTTTACTTTACCATCCTGTTTCTTAAAAGGTAAGGACATAGGTTTATTTAAACTTTTCTTCTTAAAATCTCCTAAGAATTCGTACTCTTAGCATTTTGACATTTAATGTCAAAGAGTTCTCAGAATATCATAAAAAAGGATAAAAAATTTAAAACTTAAAACCTTAAAAATGGTTAATTTTTATTTTTATTCAATTAAACTTGACAACGGTGGCAGACTTGCCACCGAAACGTCGATTTTTAGTTATCTTTTTACTTGATAAATTTCTTTTTTGATACATTTAATTTAATTTTTGGCGTGTACTCAAACAATTACCATCCATTACTCTTAGCATTTTATTCGTATTTAGTATAAACCTGGCCATTCTGAAAGTAATTTTTTAAAACAAGATACCTCAAAATAAAATAATTTTTTTATCTAAATGTTAGAAACAGAGAGGCTTAAAAAATTGTATTGTTTATTTGTTCAATATATCGCAGGTGGCGCCCTTTAGACTTTACAATAAAATTGAAAGCAAACTTATTTCTCCCCTCCCCAAAATTCCCTTTAGCTATATATTGTGAGAATTCACCTATTATTACCAAAATTATTCATAAAAAACTAAAGCCAAAAAAATCTTTACTTTTATATCTCCGAAAAAGTTTACTTTTGGACTAAGGTGAGTTGGATAAGATCGTTATATTTTAGCCTCAGGAATTTAAGGAAGAATTTTCTCCGCACCTGTTAAAGACACTTGAATAAATCTGTAGATATGTTACATGTTTTAATTCCCATAGACTCAGTCAACAAATTATTTTTTTAAGTAGCTAAATTTTTAATTGTAAAATAAAATAGCATGAAATTCTAACCGTTATTACTCTCCTCCTATTCCTAAAAGCGATATCACTCGATAGGTCGCTGTTTTTATTACCCATTTATCAAATTTAAAACGAATATAGGCCTGTTCGCGGAAAAATCACAAACTAATCGGTTTGTTATTTAGTCAGGTCGGACAATTAGTATAATCTGATTAGTTTGTAATTTCCCTGCAAACAGGACTTTATATCATTCTTTTAAAGTGTTATAGCGCCAATGGATGGACATACAAACAATCGAAGAGTATTTTGCAAAAACCCAATAAGTTGCTTAAGATGACGTACTTTTTCTTTTGGGGCAAATATTTGATAACGTACAGGTGATATAAAATAAATTTATAGTTGCACTTTTAAAACGTTTATTTAGTCGAGTCAATGAAGCTGTAAAACAGGCAATCGTAGAAAGTCCTCAATAACAGCTCCGATTTTGATCATTTTTTAATGGTTTTTATTTGTCTATATTATTTTAGATTCGAAACCTCCCAGTGGGTGATAATAATTATTTATATTATTTAAACAATATACAGACTGTCCACGGATGGAGTTAACAAAGGACAAATGAACCAAAAATTTCATTCAAAAAGTAATTCTTCATAAAAAAATTTGCTTCTAAAAAATATGATTCACGAAGAGAAAATGTTGATTTTGTATACATGGTTCGCAAAAGCTTAAAAATATGATTTTTCTCCAAGAGTAAACTACCTGTATTTTTTATTTTTTAGGAAAATGTCATAAGAGAAATTTATTTAGAATAATGTTTGTAATCGATAAAAATAAAATTTGGCGGAAACTGGCGTTTACCGTTAAAAATTGTGTTTTGTAGGAATTTGGAGAAAGCAGGAAAAGCAAATTATGAAAACTGTTTAGGTCACTTTATTATAAAAAATTAAAATATTTAATTATTAATAACTTCAAAATCAGTTTTATGAATCTTTTTGATGCCCCTGTAACATTAATAAAGTTATTTAAAATTCTATTCTAAATAATTTTTTAAAATTATTAATGAAATATAAAGGTAGTTTACTCTTGTAGCAAAATATTTTTTTAAATTTTTTGCGAACCCTGTTTACAAAATCAACATTTTCTCTTCGTGAATCTAATTTTTTTTACAAGCAAAAATTTGTATAAAGAATAATATTTCTTTAAAAAATGAAATTTTTGGTCCATTTGTTCTCTTGTTAACCCCATCTGTGGGAACTCTGTATAACGTGTCCAAGAAAAAGGGGGCCAGTATGGGCATATTTTAAATATGATACGAAGTCGGTTAAACGGGAATAAAGTTGAGGTTTTGTGTGCCTAATAATAAGCTGTTAAGAAAGATATAAAATTTCGAGTATTTTCGGAGATATTCGAAAAAAAAAACAAAAAATTGGAAGTTTGTTTTATTTTTTTTCTGGCCTTAGTTATGATCGGGTTTAAAAATAAATTGCACTTTCGCATTGCCACTTTTTCTGCTCTATCCAATGGTGGTATTTTATTTGAACTGCGACGTTTTATTTCCTAAGACCATTATCAACCTTATTTTTTAAAAACGGTCCTGATATTCTAATATTAAAATTTCAAAGCCCATCTTAATATAAATTCAATGATGTATCACACATTGAGGTTTAATCCATTGAGTTTGTAATAAAATAGACTTTTAAATTTTGATATTAGAATATCAGGATCGTATTTAAAAAAATTAAGTTGATGATTGTCCTCCGAAAACGAACCGTTGCAGTTCAAATAAAAAAACTCAATGGATAGAGCAGAAAAATTGGCCATGCAAAAGTGCAATTTAATTAAAAATCCGATTTTAAATACGACCAAAAAAAACAAGTTTTCAATTTTTCGTTTCTTCCGAATATCTCCGGAAAAACTTTCTAAACAGCATATTATTAGGCACATAAAACCTCAACTTGGTTCCCATTTAACCGACTTCTTATCTCTTAGCATTTCCAAAATGCCCGTACTTGTCCTTCTTATTTTAGACACGCTGTTTATAGTGTGTACACGGCTGGACTTAACTATACCTGTAAATTTTTAATATTTCACAAAAAAGGTATTCTTCATAAAAACTAAAACGTTATACATGTATATGTATATGTTACGCCGAATTTGTGTAATTGTCGCTTTCATGTATTCGGCAAAATTTTGCTTAAGTCGTGAAATAAGCAGTAAATAAAACTGTCACATTGAGGTGATCATGATTAGTTCTGGTTAGTTAAACCTTTTTTTTTTCGCTTTTTTGAAAAAATATTTAACTAACCAGAACTAACCATGCCCCCCTCCTCAATGTAACATATCTCTATTGCTTATTTTACAAATTAGGCAACATTTTTTTTTGCTGAATACATGAAATCGGCAATTACACAAATTCGGAGTAACATAATAATATATATTTTAAATGGAACACCCTGTATATTTTTCTAAAAATCATTCTACAAGCAATTCCAAAAAATACTTGTACCACATTTAATACCTATCTTAATTAGTTTTTAGTAAAGGCGCTCGAAAATTTCATGTTAACCGTCATTTTATCGATTTATGAAAAACAAATGATGGTAGTAAAGGAATCTTACGATTTTTTACACCTATTTTATGAACATTATATCATATTACTGTAAAAATATAACTTCCGGTTTTACCGGAAGTGCCACAGAAATTGACTTTCGGCAGTAAAGAACTTTAATAATTTAAGCTTGAATTTTAAATTTAACACTTATAGTCTTGATCTTTTTTGTTAGTTATATCCTATCTCTTGACCTAATAGTTTTTAAGTTATTGATAGTGAAACGTTAAAAAAATATATTTTCTGCTCAAGGCAGCCTAGTGTTTTACTATTAATATCTTAAAAATTATTAGGTTTAGAGATAGGATATAATTAACAAAAAAGATTAAGAAATAAGTGTTAGGCCTAAATTTAAGGTTAAAGGTGGTGGTTTCCATTTAAAGTATTCAAGTTCTTTACTGTCGAGAGTCAATTTCTGTGGTACTTCCGGTAAAACCGGAATTTGCATTTTTACAGTAATATGACATAAGGTTTATTAAATAAGTGTAAAAATCGTAAAATTCCTTTTTACCATCATTTGTTTTTTAACAAATCGATAATAATGGCAGTTAACATAAAATTGTCGAGCGCCATTTTCTTAAAAACTAATTAAGATAGGTAAAACATGTGGTACACGTATTTGCTTGGAATTGCCTGTAGAATTGATTTTTAGAAAAATATACAGGGTGTTCTATTTAAAATAGCAAAGTTGAGAGCACTTTTGCTTAAACCGGATGTGCCACATAAAATCTGAAACATGAGAAATCTGCGTCTTATTTAATTATACAAACTATCCACGGATGAAGTTAACAAAAGGACAAATGGACCAAAGTTTTAATTTTTCGAAATAAAGTTATTCTTCGTTAAAATTTTTGCTTGTCAAAAAATAGGATTCACGAAAACAAAATGTTGATTTTGTATACAGGGTTCCGAAAAACTTAAAAAACGTGATTTTTCTCCAAAAGTAAATGACCTTAATTTTTTAATTTTAAGCAAAATGTCACTAGAACAATTTATTTAGAATAATGTTTGTAATCGATAAAAACAATAATACAAAATTTTATTGAACTCCATAATTTGGCCAAAACGCCTTGATTACATCCGTTTACACAGCGGAAAAATTGTGTTAAGTAAAAAATTTAAGAAGGCAGGTGTTTGAAAGGCACATTGGGAGAGTTTTCAGGTAATTTTATTATAGAAAAATAAAATAGTTCATTTTTAATGACTCCAAAATCAGTTTTATGAAACTTTTGGTAGCCCTGTAACATTAATAGAGTTATTTAAAATGGTATTTTAAATACATTTTTTAAATGATTTTTTGCTTAAAATTGAGAAATAATGGTAGTTTACTCTTGAAGAAAAATCATGTTTTTCAAGTTTTTGCGATCCTTGTATACAAAATCAACATTTTCTTATCGTGAATCCTATTTATTTTACAAACAAAAATTTTTCTGAAGAATGACATTTTTTTGCGAAAAAACATATTTTTCTAAAATTTTACCACCCTGTATCTCAAAAAGGTAAGCCATTTAGAACATAGGGTTATTTGAACTTTCTTTTTAAAATACTATGCCAAATATTTAATTTCTCTAACATATAATTACCACCAAAATTTGAACAACATCGCATTATTCACAACTGAGCGTAGGCATAAAAAGCGGGACACACTGTATACTAATGGGAGGGCGGACGGGCGGCCTCTGTAGTCACGCCAGTGATCAAATAGAATTAATTTTTATTTGTCATAAAAGTTGGTACACAATACCACACATTATTGGTAATAATTTTATAAAAAGTCCAAGTATACAGTAATCGCCATAAATGTTCAACCTAATGGAAATCTTTTAAATTTTTGATTTCTCATAAAAATTGTTTCTTATTAAATTCTCTGCATACACCAAAAGTTAAATCTTAACAAATATAACATTTAAGAGAACTTATGAAAGAATAAATTATTATTTGGGCTGCAATCCAAAAATAAACTGATATACAGGGTGTATTATTAAAAAAACATGTTTTTAATGGGTCCTATTTTGGAGCACCCCATATAATTCTTCATAATTTTAAATTCTACTTCCAAAGTATAGTAAAATAATATCGTTTTTATATTATAGACCAAGGTATTTGTGGTGCGCCACCCTGTTTTTAAATTGATGTTTTAAATATACGTTTTTAAATCCTTAAAATTAAATAAATGCGAGCCTTATAGGATACTGCTGTAATATTTTACGATGAAAACCAGACATATTCCTTAATAGAATACCCCACAGGTCCATAAACTCGGTGTATAACATTTTAATAATCTTCTTTATGATACTTTCACTCGTGCACATTCCTAAATAATAACTTACATTATTTGTTTTACTATTAAATTATTTCTTAAGCCCATAACACCATTCTAACTAGTCTATAAATAAACATGTAAAATGTAATATACCTTTTAAGCTAAAAAGACCTATTTTTATGCCCAGTTTTAAAATTGCGAATTTAGTTTAGGTTTAGTTGATCTCGACTGGTACATAAACCTGCCCATTTAAAATATACATTGCTGTCAATTAAATGCCAAAAGTGATAGCAATATATTTTAGGTGGATAAGTTCATGTACCAGTTGAGTTCAACTGAACCTAAACTGAACTTGCCATTGTAAAACTGAGCCATAATATTTTAAAATATAGGTTAGTGAATTCTTCTGAGGTGCGGCCAGACTAAAAGTGGACGGACGCGTTAAGCGAGTGGGCGTTATGCGGCTGGGTGTTAACCGGGCGGTACGAATCGCAAAATTCCTTTATTTTTATCCCTAAAATTTAAAAATGAACCAATATACAGGGTGAAATCTGATTCGGTTGAGATAAGTTACAATTTACAAAATCCAACTCTACAGGTAATACTTTTCTTTAACCATTTCTTAAGTGTGCCTTAGAACTGCCTCCACAGCTTTCAGTCTAATTAAAAATTACTTTGACATTAAATTTTTAAATATAATAACCTGTATATTTTAACATTTCTGGAAATAAAATTGGTATATTAAATGTATTTAGCGGCTTTTGGTTTAAAAAAATATTTAAAAACCATAATAATTTTAGGCAGCAGAAAAAAACACATGACACATTAAAAATGTTAATCTGCGTAGTTAGTATAGGTTAAATATTTCTTGTTAGTTCTGGTTAGTATGGATGGTGTCTTGGTAAAATTCTGCATAATTTGGTTGCCTTTTAATATGTCAGAAATCACAAGTAATAAAAATGCTTTTTGTACATTTTTATTGGCCAAACTATCCAAAACTATTTCTAGATTTTTAAGTTCGGTAATTTGTCTGTGATTATAGTAGGGTAGCCCACGATGCTAAATGGGGATTTTTCGAGCGTCATAGAGGCCTATTGGGTTGCAAAGCTTAGATGATAAGAAGAAAAAATGTTATATAATGTATACCTTTTCTACGGTGGGGGAGGTGGCTATAGACTTTCAAATCAGTCAAAAAATACTAATATTATTTCGGCTTGTGCAAATCGTTCGGGTCGTATCGGATTATATATTTTTCGATATCCCTGAATTATTTTCTTCAAAATAAAAAAATAGCTACGTTCGAAACTATTAAACTGACTTTTTTCTTTGTAGCTCTCTGTTTCTTTTACGTCACTTTTAAATTATCAGATTTGTGGAATATACACTGTTTAGAATGTAATTAACTTATCCTATCTTAATCTGACGCGCTCGACAATTTCTGATGTATATATTTTTGTTTTTTATGATCGGCCCTGTATACGGGGTTCATATTTGGTGGGTACAAGGTATCCTCCGGTATATTAACCTGCCGCGCTGTAGTAAATCCCGAAATTCCCTCTTGAGCTCCCCTACCATTATTATAAGGCTATACGCTAAATATATATTAATATATCTAAGGAGAAAAAATTAGGGCTTTTTGCCTAAAGTACGCTATAAAAAAAATATGTAAATTTTGGAGATATAATGGAGATATAGTATATCATGTAATAATGATAATAATATATTTAAATAGAATATAATAATGAGACAAAGGCAAAAAGAAAAAAAAGTCTTCTCTTTCCCTTCTCTTAGGATTCAACCACAACCCAACATTAAGGAACAGCAAAGGTTAATTTTATTTTTGCCTTAACAATTGCGCCCCCGATCTGGCGCTGAAGCGGTCGCATTACGGCCTCACGCTTGATCCGGCACTGGTTATATCTTATTTAAACTAAACTTTTTGTTTTTCTCTCTGCCGTTGTTTAGTAACTCTTTAATTTGTATTTTTATTTTTTCGTATTGTTTACTGCAAATTTGTTCTGCTAATGTAAATTTATTATCATATACGTTTCGTATAGGACACTTATTACTAGTGCCATATCAAGATATTTTTTCTATTGAAGCGAAGAGTAGAAGTTGGGCCCTTTCGTGATTAAAAAATGTCATGAGGTTACAAATTTCGCCCTTTTATATTATTATTGCGCCTCTTCCGAAGAATCAATAGAATAAATAAAAAGTGAAGACAAAAAAAGGTCTTTACCTTTACATTTCCGCTCTTTTCCTTCACTTTGCACCACTTTCGTACTATAATTTGGTTTAAAATAGTACGCAACAATTAAAGAACATCTAAGTTTTACTTTCTTTTCCTTTTCACCTTTAATTTGCGCCTCTCCGACCTGGCGCTGAAGCGGTCGCTTCACGGCTTCACGCTTGATCCGGCACTGCATATTTCCATTATCTGTTTTTATATATATATATATGTAGAGGTGTCATTCCGGGAGTATATCCGTTGGTCGTTTGTATTCCTTGCGGAATTTTGCAGACGTATCGGCCAAGATCGCACTTGGCATTTTCAATGCTATCTAACTGTTGTCAGATGATTGACAGTCAATTATCTGACACCATAGAATAGCCTTGAAATGCCTAAAATAGTAAAGTTAATACGAACAAAAAATAATTTAAAATTATTAAAAAGTTATTAAAATACTAAAGATAATTTTAGGTATTTATAA
Organism: Listronotus bonariensis; assembly: GCA_014170235.1. Taxonomy (NCBI): domain Eukaryota; kingdom Metazoa; phylum Arthropoda; class Insecta; order Coleoptera; family Curculionidae; genus Listronotus; species Listronotus bonariensis. Next base: position 94,610 of record JACEGR010001856.1, read on the forward strand.
CAGTTTGATCCCATTTTCTTTAAATTTTAGATCGAAAAATAAATTTTTGCTATATTGAATAATAAATGCATTTTTTCTGTTAATTGTGTAAATATGGATATTCTATTAATTTAAATATTAAAAAATTATTATTACCCAGACTGTCATATAGTTTGGAAAAGCGTAAAAAGACAAAATAATTTCTGGGCCAATAAATTTCATTATTCAAAAACAGGAATTGTTCAATATTTTAAAAATAATTATATACCAAGAAAAACCCAAAATCTACCTAATTATTAACTTTTTATTTTGTTTTGCGGAAATACACACTCTGCATTTGCTTCTAGTTTAATTTAAGCAGAAAAATTGCGTTTTTTCCATGGCCATCTTTTCCTTGTCTACATGCGTTAAAATAATAATTCTTTTCTGTAAAAACAAAAAAAAAAATAGTTTACTTTTAAAATAGTTTTTTTTTTGCGTTATTTAATTATTAATACATATAAATGGTTTTGCACCATATCAGTTAATAAAATACAAAAGGTAAAATAATATTGTTTAAAGTAAAAAAAAAAATTCATGGCTACTTTTCTACCCAATGACATATTTCAAGAACGGTTGAAAAGAAATACAAAGTATATTTTTTGAAAAGGTAATTTTTTTACCATTTTGAAACTAAAAAATATACAGGTTGTATCATTAAAAATTTAAAAAAAATCGAAAAAAAATAAAAGCATGTAACCTGTAATCTGCATAAATAGTTGCGGTTATTTTTCCAAACCGGACGCATCGCCGATTTTAATTAAATTTGGTATACGGGGTTTTTTCGGGTGCTGATCACAAATCTAAAAGAATTTTTAGTCGGCACGTTTCGTTTTCGGGATATCCATTATCAAACCAGAAAAGCAAGTTTACCTTATTTTCACTAGGTATATCCCGCAAATAATTTTTGATTTACGGCTATTTTGGTATTTAATATTTGATTTCCCCTCCTAAAAACTCATTTTTTATTTATTTTAGCCATTATTTTTACTTGTAAAGCTTCACTTTCAATCACGGTTGCTATACCGGCGCGGCGTCATGATTTTTAAAAGGTGGAATTCAAATATTAAGTGCCAATTAGCGAAAAACTCTAGAATAGCATGCAAAAAAGGGGGATTAGGATAGTTTTTTATTTAAAATTGATGATGAATATCTTGAAAATAAAACGTATCCTATTAAAAATTCTTTTAGATTCGTGATCAGTGCCCCCCTCCCAAAAAAAAAAAAGCTCGCATACCAAATTTCAATAAAATCGACGATGAGTCCGATTTCTAAACAATTACTATACTTGCTGTAAAAATGTTTTTACAAAATTTAAAAAATCTTTATAAATAAAAAAGTTACAAAGAATTAAAGAAAACACAAGAAATTAAAAAACACACCGCGCCGCGCCGTAGTGAGGAAACGACGGCGACGCAAGATAGCGAATTGTGGTGTTAACCAAAATTATTGGCTTCAAAATTGAGACTTGCGAATGGGGTTAAGTCGCATTTGGCTCATCATGTACATCTGTTAACACTGATAAAATACCGATTGATTTGCCATGGTAAATCTGTAAGATGGATCTATAGTACTGTTTTTACGTGGAGTAATCTTTTTATAGCTCGTTATTATTTTATTAACGGCCGCTAAGAGACTAAATTACGAGTAAAAGATAATTAAATGGGCTTGGTATACTTTATAACAGGTATCAAATGTTAACAAACAGGATAAAATTTCATTGTCACCTTTACTGACGCATTCATAATAAAGCTGTGTTTTCTTTCAACCCCTTATCTAAACAGAGTGCAGTGGAAGAGGGGCAGGGACGTTGTTGCAGTATATAAATTAGGTATAAATGATACTTTTATGATTTCACTGGGAGCAAGCTGATATACATACCATAAATAATGTATATAACCAAGTATATAAAGTACGGTGACTTTATTAAAGGTGGCATGGGATTATTAATAATAATGATTAAATAATAATTATATAATAAAAAGTGAAAGTTAACCTATACAGGGTGATCCTTAAGTAATTGGCCAAAATTCAACTAAACAATTGTGACGTTAAAATATTGCGATTTAACTAAACTTACCCCAGTACAAAAGTTTCTTTGAACTGAGGTACAGGGTGTCAAATTTTAAAAATATTTTCAAATTATTTTGATAATATTTATTCAGTTTTGAATATTGTACTAAAAATCGTTACTTAAGGGTTTTCTGACATAAGCTATTTATATCTGATGTTAATTTTTAGTTATTATCTAGAGGACACTATCTACACTAGTTTGAATTGGTTTAAAACGTTCTAACTTTTATGTGCTACTCCGTATGTACCAGTGGCGACGCGACGCCAGGGGGCAAGGGTGGCCCGGTCCACCCCTGTAAAATGCCCGGCCACCCTTGAAAAATTGGCGGGCCACCCTTGTAAGGTGGAAAATAAAAATAAAAGAAATAGGTACTAAATGTAAGAAGTGCCGGAAAACGAAACAACATTAGAGTTGAATATTTGGAAATGTAGAAATGAGGACTTTTTTTTGGTCTTCAAAAATTTTATACCTTAAATAAAATTTGGTCACCCCTAAAATGTTTGGCCCCCTTGGCCACTTCTTAACCAAAAAGCTGGCGTATACCATTTAAGTTAACCAGTAAATTATCTCATGCTTTCTACACAAAAAGGTATAGTTTGTAAGAATGGCTCTGAACCGCCGTTAACAAGAAACTTGCATTTATGTGGTTTAGTACAACCAAAAAGTTTATGGATAAATATATTAAATTATTCGCCTTATGATAAGGCAGTTGAAGTTATGGCTAATTTGCTATTTTAAAATCATTTTTGGGTTGCACTAAATAAGTCAAACGCGAATATATAAAAAAGGTTGCTGAGAGTGATTTTGAAGTACAAGTTATACCTTTTTTGTGTAGAAAGCCTTGAAGAGTTCAATATTTTACTCGGATGGTACATACAAGGAAGCACAAAAAAGTTACGACGTTTTAGAGAGATTCAAAGTAGTCTGCTGTTTTTAAAAGAGTTTTTTTGTGAAAGTTATGACTGCTAGAAACCATCTAAATTTAAATTACATTTTAAAGTAATTCTTTTAAATTAATATGTAGTACTTGTTAAAGTTTTACGTTTTTTTTTAATTAGCAAGTATTTTACTTGAAGTATATTTGGACCAGCTCTGATCCCATTTATTTATGGGATTTTTAAATAGTTAATATTAGTACCTAAATAAATTGGTAATCCACAAATAAATAATTTTTAATGCATTACTGTATTAGGTCCAATAATTTTCACATTATGTCCCTACCAAGCTTTAGTAACTATTTCTTTTATTGCTTCTTCGGCTCAATGCGCTTTTATAATTAATAATTTCATTTTAATCGCCGATAATTGGATGTCAAATGTAAAGTAGCATTATCCTAATTGAATACGATTACGGGGGTTTTATTTAAAACATTTGAATTAATTATTATTTGAATATATTTTGTATACAGTAATCGCGATGTAGATAAGACATACCTTTTTTATTATTTTTGAAATAAGTACACTACTCTTAAAGAGATGTTTATAATTTAATTTTAACTCGATGTGCAAACTTTAAAATAAAATAAAAAGACATTTTTTCCCCACTAAAATACAAATCTCAATTTTATGCTTTAAAATAAGTTTGTTAACGATAAAGTGACCACCTTATTTAATTAGTAATACATTTTGTTTTTTTTTCACATTTGAAACGGGAAAAGTAAAATTTTGGAATACGGTCGGTACTTTTAGTACAAGCCTTTATTTCTAAGAGCCAGCATAAAAACCGATTTTTTAAGCGACATTACGGTGTTTACGCATTCGACACTGTGAATGAGATTGGTGAATAGAACTGTTGATAAAGAGTTTATAATTAAAATACATACAGGGTGTCCGGAAAGGTAAGGTCAAAAATGATAGTGGTGATAGAGTGAGCCAAAATAACCTCAGTACTTCATATAAAAAAAGTTCTATCGCGCTTCGTTGGGAAAATATTGACCTTCAAAGTTGGTATAAAAAAACTTAATTTAATTAAAACTTTGCTACAGTACCAATGATTTTTGGGCTGCTAATTAACCTCATAAAAATGCCTCTTTTCATAGGTAAATGGCTGTTTTGTATTTTTATTTTAGAAAATACAGCGGCGTACCCGTTTTTTTCTAGAAAATATTAACCTTGTCATAATTTTTTTTTAAATATCTGAATGGGAATAAAAGCTATTATAAAGAAGTTGGTTTAATACCAGTAGTTAGTTTTATTAAAAGTTAAAGCTAATACAGAGTAGGTCAAAAATCTAAAAACTGCCCAAGATTAAAGTACCCTATTTTCTAAAAATACAACAAAATGTCAAACGGAAAAGTTATTAAAAATTAGTTATAAGTAAATACTAAGGCCTCCTTTTCAGATTTCTATTTTATTTATTTTTTTAATTTTGAACTTACCCTGTATGATACATATTTTAAATATTCTAATTTATTATTTCTTAAAAGCAGTTTTACCTTACACATTTTTTCACAAATTTAAGTAAATCGAAGCGAATTTTTAAAATAAACCGAAATTTATATATTTTTTTATTTAACCACTAACCAGTTTGTTGCAAGGATATTTAACAGGGCCCCAGAATTTTACAAATGATGCGACTATAGATTCAAAATCCGACATCTCCATGTAACCTAATTCTTGAGAAATGACGAAAGACGATTAAAATATTAATTTTTATGTTAATTGTTACCAAGTAGCAAATAAAAAATTCTTTATGATAACGTAACGATATTATATTAAAAAAACCTACAGGCAATTTCATAAATAAAATTATAGATGTCGGCTTTTGCATGTAAGTATTACAAATGTCGGGGTCTTGTATCTAAAAAATTTGAAATACGTCGGCATTTACATCCATCAGGATTTTATTATAAATAAAAACTAAAAAAAAGGGTACACACAAACTTCTAACACATTTAGTTCTTAAAATTAACAAAAATCCTTTCGGTACGAAGTCCGTTCATTGACGATGATTGGTTGCGTTTGAGAAGTCGGTATTTGCAAGTAATTTAGGCCAATAGATGTCGGATTTTGCATTTTATGCGCAACTTTTACAAGCGATAATTCATATTAGATGTCGATTTTTGCACTTTTTCGATTTGGAAATGGATTCTAGGGAAAATTTTCTCTATAATAGCTTATCCAACTCATTTTTTACGATTTCTTGAGATGTCGGCTTTTGCATTTAGACGCCTCAAATATGCCTTTTAATAAGGTAAAAAACTATTGGATAATAGTATATGTGTAATAATTCTTTATTTACCGTAAAAAAATGTTTGTTTTAAATTCTTAATAAAGTGTAGAACAGGTATCTCAAAATAAATATAGATTTAAATAGGATGCCATGACTTTGTAAGTACTTGTAAAGGTATATACTTTGGATTTAAATAACATTGCTTTTAGACATTTAGTTATATTTTTAAAATAATGACACTTAACTCCTAAGCGGTTTCAATCATTTTGGCCTACCCGGTATACCATTAAACTTTTAATAAAATTAACTACTGCCAATACAGTTTTGGACCACGCACCAATTTTTATAAAGAATAAAATTTTCAGCAAATAAAAATATTCCCATTTGTTGCATACTTAATGGATATAATAGACCACACTGTATAGTCACTAGTTAGTCATCAATAAATATAGAGTTAGTTTCTACAATATTACACAAACCTAACATTGTACAAACCTAACATTATCAATACTAATATAATAAAAAGGTAAATTTTGTAACTTTGTTTGTTTGTATCCGCTAATCTAAACCAATCATATTTTTTTAACAATCAGAAAACTACACTATTCAAGAGTGTTATGGTAGGTTTAGATCTGACATTTATTGCATGATATTTACCTATGTCAGACAGAAATTCTGGCTAATGTAAACAACAAAAATTTTTATCAGACATACATTTTTGACCGTTTACATTAGCCAGAATTTCTGTCTGATATAAATATTATGCAAAAATGTCAGATGTAAACCTACCATTATAGGCTTCAGTTCAAGTTTCGATATTAACGCCCAACGAAGTGCGCACGGGTCGGCTATCTTAGAGCTAATCTTCGGAAATACTAAACCGATCATAAAAACCCTTTCACATTTAGAAAGCTATACTATTCAGGATTGCTATAGGCAAATAAATTTCAGAGAAAAATAATGGCATATGTATATCAATCTATACTAATAGAAGAATGCTAGCCTGTCACACGGGCGGCCCGGGTGCAAATTTACAAACCTATACCAGTTCAGTCAGGACAGTGACTGAACTCGAATAGTCTTTGTTTGCAAAAAGAGTTACTAAGTCTACCCCATTTCGTTTCAAAAATTGACCATATTAGTATAGGATTTATAGATATATTTTTGCTGCATTTTCTGTTACAAAGGCTAACCTGTTTCAGTCGTCCAAACTATTTTTAAGGAAAGTTGACATGTACTTCCTTTTACAGTTTGTTATTGTTTTACGCTGAAAAATGGGACTAGTAAGAAAAGTGATAAGATATTTTTAAATAATTTAAGGTATGCCTCCTATGCATCAGAAGACATTTTTTGACATACAAGAAAAACATTGTCAGCAGTGTCATTTGTCAGAGGTTTAAGGTAAATATTTTTAAGAAAAAAAATGGTCCGCCACTGCATATTTCTAAAATAAGTTTTTTTTTCTTAAAAAATAATTGCCTTAAACCTCTGATGAACGACACTGGTAACAATTTTCTTTTAGACGCCAAAAATGTCTTCTGATGCATAGGAGGCATCCCTCAAATTATTTAAAAATATCTGAATTTATACAAAAAGTATTAAAAAAATATATTTTAATATTTATTTAAATTTTTAACACCCCATAGTTCAAAAACCAAGACGTCTGGTGTATGTTGATATAAAGTTCTTTTTCTTATTTTTCAGTGTAGAATCACCCTTCTAGCTTGTCGGTAGAGTTACTGAATACCCTGTATAAAATATTATTAACATTAAAATCTAGTGGTTTAAAAAAGTGACGTAACGGTTAGATATCTCATGATCTAGGCGCTTTAAAAAATGAGTTTAAAAATAAAGTTGTATAATATCTCCAGTGCGCGGCACTGTATTTTTAAAAATATAAAATTAAAAGTGCACTCAAAAATAATTTTTAATAAGGTAAAATGGATCTTAACACAACAGTTCCTTGAAATAATGAGAAGAGATTTAAACATTTTCAATTTTTGATACTTTTAAACTAGTATATTAAACTTAGTTAACCTACTCCTGATATAATTACTTAAGGTAATGGACAACTTAAGTCACATAAAATCGGTTAAAATTTGTTTTTTTTTAGTTTTTAAAATTTAAATAATTTTTTTTTTTTTTTAATAGTATACCACCAGTATTTATACTATATTTTTACAACGCATAGGTTATAAGATCTTTGACCGTTACGGTACTTTATTAAAACACTATATTTAAATGACTGAAAATATTTGTTTATAAAATTACCTTAAATTTAACTTACAAACACTACACCAATCTGGTCAATTTTTGAATAAAATGGGGTAGACTTTGTCACTGTTTTTTATGCAAACAAGCATTGCTTGAGTTCAGTCACCGTCCTGACTGAACTGGGATAGGTTTTTAAATTCGCCGCCCGGGTTCGATTCTCGGCGGTTGCAGTTTCCCTTTTTTATAAAATAGATAAAAAAAAGCAACGAATTTACTTATTTTTAGTAGTTTTTTCTCCGATATTTATTTATAATAATATTATAAATAAAGAAGTAAAGTTTGTAACTTTGATTGTTTGTTTGTAAGGGCTAATTTTTGGAAATACTGAACCGATCATGAAAATTTTTTCACAATCAGAAAGCTACACTATTCAGGAATGCTATAGGTTATATTTTATTATGATTGACCAAAAAGTTCAGAGAAAAATATGATTAACGGCCAACGAAGTGAGCACGGGTCGGCTAGTTTATTATACAGATTTATCATGATTAACAAATTTAAAATTTAAATATGATACCATACTTTTGGCACATATTAATAATGAATACCTAGTAAGTAACTAGAGTTACTGCCCTTTTAAACCAATGTAATACATTTTTTTAACATGTTTTTTTTTAAGTAAGTGTCCATGTTTCCAAATGTAGTCTTTGAATGTGCCCTTGTAAATTTTTGTAGAATTAAGTGTCTGTTTTGTTTTACTTTCCAAATTTATTGTAAACAACGAGTTACTATGCGTTTCAAGAATCAATTTAAATATTCATTTTAAAACAATAAAGCTTTTATACGTGTCTATTTTAGAGAATTATGAAGCAGCTGATTTAATAAAGTGCCTATTGGTGAAAGCGTTGGCTAAAAAGCTTTGAAAGCGTTGGCTAGAAATGAATTGAATATTTATTTATCATTAAAAAAAGTAGAATTATCTTAAATGAATACGAATACGGGCTTTAATTTAAAACACTTTGAATTAATTATTTGAATATATTTTGTATATAGTAACCGTCAAAGAGACACATAAAAAAAAATAGGGAAAAATGGTCTAAAATGACATACTTTATAAATTTTTGCCTATATTTCAAAAAATAATAGTGCAATTTATTACAATAAATCGTAAAGTGCCTATATAACTTATTCTTATTTATTACTTAAGTCAAGGTTCACCTACACCAGCATAGGAAAAATATAACTATTATTTTTCATAACGTCTCAAAGTATGTCATTTTAGGCATGGTGTCGGATAAAATGACACAATAGTTTAGGCTAAAATGGCAACAGACGATTTAAAGGATTTTATAAAGGGAAAACATATACATTAAATAAATTTAAAACTTATTTGTATTAAAAATATTTAACATTCTAACATTTATAACATGATAAGGTATGTAAATAATCTTGAATGTTTTTTAATATAAGAACAAAGTTTATGAAAAAAGGTCTTCGATCTAGGGAGGCTAAGCGCATTTGGCATGAGCCCACTTTGAACAACCATGGCGAGTAGAATTCATTTTATATTTATCAACCATCAAGAAAAAAGTTTCTTACATTAACGAACACGTTAAAATAGTATGTCATTTTACACTTATTACCCGTATGTTATTTTACCAAAAAAAAAAAAATATCAAACATGCTTAAATTTTGAGAGTATAAATATACCCATGGTAATAATATTGATAAATAGAGTCAAATTATTATGTTTCAATTAAAAAATACCAAAATTTGTAACAAAACTATGTAGCTTCGCAAAAATACACAAATTTTAATTTGATTAGAATTGTTTTGAGGTTGCTAAATTAAAAATTGTATTACCTGTACGGTAATTTTGAAACTAACTGCAGTGGTCATATTACACGCTCCAACACGTTTAAGAGGTCGCGGCTAAAGTGGAAAATTCAAAAATTGTGAAGTGTGTCATTTTACCTGAATATGCCATTTTAGGCCAGTTTCCCCTATATGTTTTTTGGAAGTCACTTCTACCCTAAAAAGTTATTTATAATTTAATTTTAAGTGGCTGTGCAAACTTTAAAATGAAAATAAAAAAAAATAAAAAGAAATTTTTCCTATTAAAAAACAAATCCCAACTTCATGCTTTAAAATAAGTTTGATCGAAACAATCTAAATCCCTGAATACTAACTAGTATTCAGGGATTTAGTTTTAATGACTTTCTAAAAACAAAATAAATTAAAGACTTGATTTTAAGTATTTGGATATATTCTTTTTTTTAATTCAAATTAAAACACAGGACTTTTAAAAAATTACTAAATGCAGCATTTTAAAGCAAAACCAATAATGTTAAATACTATGGCAGTTTTCTTGATTTTATATTTTTTTTATTTCATTATGTGGGCCTATTTATTGAATTAATAATAAAATTTGTCATAATACGTTGCAGGAAGGTTGTCTGTAGAAAAAAAAGAGTGATAAAAATATAGTAGTGTTTTACCCACATCGCATAAAGTTCCTGTGAAAGTGATACGTTTTATTTTAGTTCTTGAGCTAGGTGATTTTCGAAAGTTGAAAACACTAGTTCTACTTTATGTCCCGGTTATGGTAGGAGAGCCTAAGAGGGGATTTCGGAATTTACTACAGCGCAGCAGATTAATATACCTGAGGATACCTTGTATCCGGTTAAGAACCTTCACCAAATATGAGCCCCGTATACAGGGTCGATCGTAAAAAATAAAAATATTATAAATTTTTATTCGCGTCAGATTAAGATAGGGTGAGTTAATTATATGCTAAACAGTGTATATCCCACTAAGTTAACAATTTGAGAGTGACCAAAGTCTGATATAGTGTTTTGTATGTAAAATTCGTTCTTGTCTAATTTTTATTAAAAAGGGTTAAAAACTTATATTACTACAATTTAAACTTAATAAAAAAAACAGTGGTTATAATTTTTAATGAAAGTCAAGGACAAATTTTATATACAAAACACCATATCAAATTTTAGCGGTTTTGCCATGCATCAAAATAGTTTTTATTTTTTTAAACGAAAACCGTTCGTCGTATGAAAATATAGGAATTGAAAAAAAATCAATGCAAATCTTGTTCGAATGCCACTGGTAAAATTTTTTAAAACACTTTTACAGCAAAACATGTAAAGTATTGGTAAAAAAAAATACACCAACTTTTGTGAAACTATCTGGCGTGGTAAGAAAGTTGTGATAAAAAAGTATTTTTTCTTAAAATTTTATCACCCTGCATCTCGGAAACTAAGCATTTTTGGACATAATTTTGTCTTAAAATTTTTCTTATTTTCTTGCATTCTATATAGGGCTAAAAGGAAAATATTACTGTTAAAATTACCCTGTATATTAGGGTGTAGCGAACGCTCCCTGAACTTTTAGTTTTTAGCCTAAAAAAATATCCAATGTAAAAATGCTCTTAATTTCTGATTTAAACCGTGCCCCATTCATGTTGCTTTTTCCATTTAAATAACATGGGATTTTTGAAATTTTTTCTTTTATTTTTTTTCTTAGACACAAATTGATGGAAAAATTTACTTATCGCACGTTCTGATGGTAAATTTAACGCTCAACAAAAAGTTTTCTTACGAATTTCCGATTGTCACTTCTTTAAGAGTTATTTACCGTCAAACGTCGAGTTAAGATTGAGTTGTGGCCATCCTCGGGAATTTAATAGTAAACCGGTATTTTTAAATAAAACACTTTGTATATTACATCACCATTAAATAGATATTTTAAAAAGCTTTAAGAAATACTACACTTAATATGTCTATCTTTTCTAGTTTAAAAATAATTATGGCCATTTAAATCTGAAAATTATATTAAATTTCCATTATATCTTTAGCTCTAAGCTATAAGCACTAATTGTAAGTTCAGTGTCGAAAGTGAAATAGACACTATATCTACCTACTATTTTTTAGATTTGGATGGCCATATTTCCAAAACTATAAAAGATAGATATATATCTTAAAGCTCTTTAAAATATCTATTTAATGGTGATGAATCTTAACTCAACGTTTGACGGTAAATAACTCTTAAAAGAGTGACTTTATTAAAAATTCGTAAGAATACTTTTTTGTATAGCGTTAAATTTCCCATCAGGATATCCAATGAAAAATTTTTTAAACGGGAAAGATTGGGGCACGGTTTAAATTAGGAATTAAGAGCATTTTTACATTGGATATTTTTTTAGGCTATAAACTAAAACTTCAGGGGGCGTTCGCTAAAAAAATATTTTTGGGAAATAACGGATACCCTACTGTATATACAGTATGTCTACGGACGGACATAGGAGAAATGGACCAAAAATTTAAATGTTTAACAAAGTCGTGTACCGAACTGCTTTTGCTTCTTAAAAAAAACAAGATTCACGTTGAGATATTTGTTTTGTTTTGTACAGGGGCTCAAAACTACAAAAATGTGAAAATGGACCAACAAAAACTACCCTTATTTTTAATAATTTTGTTGTTGTAATAGTAGTACAATAAAAAGGTTTTGTTTTTGTTTATTTCATATGAAATTTAGATATCTCATCCTAATTTAATTCTAAAAACCGTTTTTATGTGACATTTTGCTAAATTATGTAAAATAAAGGCAGTTTTGTCTTGGTCTGTTTTCACATTTTTGTAGTGAAGCCTCTGTACAAAACAAAACAAATTTTTCAACGTAAATCTTGTTTTTGAGAAACAAAAGCAGTTGCCATACACGACTTTCTTAAACATTTAAATTTTTGATCCTTTTGTCCTATTGTAAAGTCCATCCGTGAACATACTGTATATATATTTTATATTTGGCAATACAAAAAACGTTTAAGAATCCTATATGATAATTATATTAGATCCCCGGAAGTCGTTAGATCGTTCAAATATTAATAAAAAGCATTTATCCTGACATTATTTTTCAGTATCGGAATTCCTATAGCTGGAGTCTGCAAATATAATATAAACCTTATGAGTTTATGAGTCAGATACGCAATGAAAATTCCGATGATGCTTTGAAAATTGCATGGAAAGTAAAGGACTGTCTTAAATAATAATATGATTTCATAAGGGTCGCAGAAATGTTATGTGAAATGGGTCTTAATTCCATTTTTCGCCTATTAAGTGTGATCTATTTACATCTAACTTTTAGTAAAAAGAATTTTTAAATGAATTGCTTCTAATATAAACAATTTTGCCTTAGTACTTTTTATTTTAGAGATTGGCGACAATAAATATTTAAGGGTTTACGTCAGTGTCAGACTGGGCCACCGGGCAAGGAATAAATCCAAATTAATTTAAAAAATGGGATAAAAGATTTGCAAATTATTATCTGCAGTATGTAATAAAACAAATTAAATACATAATTTAAAAAGCTCGAAATTATTGGTGTTCCCTAGATTAATTTTTGCAATGAAATTTAAGATTACAATGGCCACTTTTTCATATATTCGCGTTTTGTTTGTCTAGAGCTACTGAAATCTATGTTATAAACTATTGGAGGCCAAATAAATTGAAAAAACTTAAAATATGGGCCTTGATCCAGGTGCAGATAACAGGGGGCGAATTGTAAGAAAAATATTAGAAGTATATTTAAATTTAATAGTTTGGAAAACACATTTCTTTTCGTACAAAGCATTATTGTAGTTAAAATTTTAAAAATAAAGTATTTTTCTTAATCTAAACGTGATATATCAGATTGGTGATAATGTACATTTTTTTACTGGTCACATAAGTTTGTAACAAAAAAAGCTTTTTATTGTTACTGAAATATTTCACACGAAAATGATGCCGACCTTAACGACAAAAACATTTTTTATTACACTGGTAAAATTTACATTTATTGACTTAATTTAATCTACGGTGTATAAAAATGTATTAACATTTTCTTACACTTAAGTTAATTGTGGTCGATCACTATCAAAACAAAAAGTTTTGAAAACAAAGCTAAGGTTAGCGATTCCACAAGATTTGCTTGATTAAACAAGATACGTAATACATAAGTATGTATATACAGGGTGTAATTTAATTGATGGTTAAAAATAGAGGGAATGATTCCTTAGCTATTTTACGAAGAAAAGTTCATATAAACATATATCCTAAACCTCTTAACTTTTAAGATACAGAGTGTTAAAATTTCAAAAAAAAAGATTTTTTAAATATCCTAAATATTCTTTACCCAATTTTGTTTTAATTTAGCAATATTAATAATGACATTAAGGAGGTAATTTATTACTAACCTAATTACATTTAATAAGTCCAGTGGCGTCTCGAGAGACAACTGAAGGAATATTTCCAACAAAAAAACGGTACGCCACTGACTTTGTAAATGTGTGTAAAATATGGTTGTGTTTTCTTTAGATTAAGCAAATAAAAAAAAACTGATTTTATGTCTCTTAATTTTTTCCGTATCTTGTTTAGTTTAAAAGAAAAAAATCACTTAATTGCATATTTTTAGACCATAAAAGAAACATTGCAGGATTTTATCTATTAAAAATTAGGTTTTATAATTTTTAATTAGCAAATATGTAACAAAAATAATAAAGACTTATTTAAATCGGGTTTCTATCCAGTATAACAGTTTTTAGTAAAATAGGTGTTTTCGAAATGTTTTGTTTCCTTTTTTAATTTTAACAACTGTATCTCAAAAGTTAAGACGTTCAGGACATATGTTCATATGGGACTTTTCTTCCTAAAATAAGCTAAGGAATCATACCCTGTATTTTTAGCCATCAATTAAATTACACCCTGTAGTGTGTAAGGCTTTCGCGGCCATCTTCTGCTACACTTAAGTTTTTGGGCTATTCGGCCGTCGTTGTAGATTTTGTATCCTTGACGTTTCGTCATCGCGAGTGGTTGGCATCCTCAGAAGGTTTCTAGTAGAATACTTGCGTACTACTGTGACGACGGCCGAATAGTCCGAAACACTTAAGTAGATTAGGATTCAATAAAAAAATGACTATATCAAAAATAATTTAGGATCTACTTTAGGTTAATAAGTTTAAAAGTTTTCCCTTTACTTCATACATTATGTTAGCACAAACATTATTCATACATCTTTTACTTTGTATACATTTTTTGTAATATAATTATAGCCAAATATCCAATTATTAAAATTTAATTTTAATGTAACTACTAAATATTTTTCTACCCTGGAGCCTTTTTGAACTTTTGCCCGGTGGGCCAAATAGTCCCCAGTCCGACACTGTTAAACTAATAGAAATTATGACCAAAAGTTTACATTATTATTAAGTTAGAAGTTATTCATTTAGTCTAAGAATTAGGTATGTTTGGTGGTTGATTCAAGCGTATCAAAGTCTACCGAGTCTTAATCTGTATTTTTATGTGTTTAACAGACTGAATTTAAAATCTGAACTGGCTTTTGCGCCAGAGCTGACGAGAAGGAGGTGGGATGACAAAGGTATATTTTTTGCTCATTACACACTCGTGGTGATTTTAACACGTCAGATTTTTTCTTCGTTTTCATATGAACAAGCAATTGCACAAACGAATTTTAATACAAACAAAATTTTTAATAAAAAGGCGTCATAGTATCTTTTTGTAATTATATACAAATCCGAAAAAAATAATTATTTAAAATGAGTAGTTCCGATGAGGGGATCCAGATTCTATCTTGGATGCAGCAAATACCGTAAGTTTGAATTTATTACCAGCAAAATCTCGTGAAAAATATGAGAATCAATATAGTCATTTCGAAAACTGGTGCTTCAGCAAGGGGACAAAAAGTATTAAAGAAGAAGTGTTCTTGGCCTATTTTGCGGATTTGCAAAAAACATATAAACCTAATACTTTATGGAGTAAGTACTCTATGTTAAAATGTGTCCTCAAAGTGAAAAGGAACCTTGATTTAAGTTCATACTTATCACTACTTAAACACCAAAACGTGGGATACCGGCCAAAAAAATCAAAAATTTTTAGCAAAGAAGAAGTTTCAAGATTCATGAAAGAAGCACCTGATAATATTTACCTTCTAATAAAAGTTGCTACAATTTTTGGATTAGCCAGTGCTTGTAGGAGAGATGAACTTACAAAAATAATGATTGATGACATACAGGAATATGATAATTTGATAGTGGTGAAAATTCCTGACAGTAAAAATAACACTTCTAAAATCCGTGTCGATGAAACAAATAACGGACTTTATCTGCAATTGTACCGTAAATATGCAAATTTGCGAAAACCACATACCCCACACAAACGTTTTTTTGTCCAGCATAGACAAGGAGCATGCAGTACGCAATGTGTGAGAATAAATTTAATAGGTAAAATGCCTTCAGAAACTAACCAAAAGAGTACACTGGACATAGTTTTTGTCGATCCTCTGCGACTTTCTTAGAGGATTCTGGAGAAGAAATTACCTGTGTCAAGAGACTTGGGGGCTGGAAATCAACGGCTGTAGCTGAGAGCAACATTGATGAATTTACAAATCAGAAAAAGAATATGTCGAATAAAATATTGACCATAAACAACTCCCCTCCTGAGCTAAGTCAACCTTCATCAAGCCGTACAATAAGCGCTTCCATAAGCCACCCGCTAAATGAAATTACAGGTTCTGCAATCAATTTACAATATGCTAATAACTGTTCTTTTGTTGTAAATGTTATCAACAAATAATTCCCATTTATAAATATGTTGTAGTAGTTCTTTCAGATTAAACATAATTTAGAAAATAATCATTGCTTTAATATTGGTATTATCTGACGCTCGTAGGAAAAATTTTGTTCCTAACGCTTGCGCAAAGTGATACTTTTCCGCACGCGACTGCCGTTGCCCGAACGACGCGAAGCGGAGTAGTTAGAAAAATAACTATTACAGATTTGAAAAATTATTTGGAATCAAAAAACTATAGTACTTTTTCTAAAATGCACATTTTCGTTTTTTTTAAATAACTAATAAACCAAATACGATACAGTCATCACTAAAACCTCATTAGGTTAACCATTGAATGGCCCTCAACTTTCCCCATTTAACCATCTTTCTATCTCTTATAGTTTCTAATATCCCAATACATTTCCTACCAATTTTGGACACACTGTATGTTATAGTAAATAATAGAATCGATTTCCCAATAAGAGAGTTTGCCTTTGGCCACATTTTTTGTGCATGGCTTAAAGACTATGTTTAAAATTTAATTTAATTTCCAAATTTAAAGTGTAAAGCATGTATTATAAAAAAAGATTCGAAATTTTTATAAAAGTATTGTTTTTATAAAATACCTTAAATAAACTAAATACCATTTGTTATATATAACATTAAATATAATATCCTTCGAATAAAAACGTCTACGAACGTCTGGGATAAAATCGTAATTTTTGATAGTGACATGGTGGATGATGCTTTTTCAGTTTGAAACGTGCATTAATGCAAATTTGTTTAATATGTTGTTGAAATAGGAATTAAAATAAGCGTTTATTAACTTTAAAACAGAAAGTTTCGATCATTTAAAAAACAAAGTTATTGTTGCAGCTTAAAGGCGAGACGTCGGATCTTAAGTTTAATATCGTCATTTTGTAGAGGGGAAAATGTGACAACGAAAATGTGGCATACAATTAAAGATATCTTTTTAAGTAAATCTAGACAAAAATAAACACTGTTAAGCAAATTTTTTTTCGAAAAATTTCGGAACGGCGGAATTTTTGGAATTTTTTAAACGGACTATAATCAAGCATTAAATGTGCAATTTAATCCAACCTCTATCTCTTACCGTTTTTAAGATCCTGCTACTTCGATTTTTTAAGATTTCTTATATTCCCTGGGGTTAAAATATAGGTCTTATTTAGTATATAAATAGTAAATAAAACCTAGCAGCATTTGCTGCTTTATTTAAAATTTAGTTCAAAACAAATAAAGGATGTGCAGTCGTTGCAACTAAACTATTAAACTTATGCACAAACAAAGTTTTCTACCCACAAAGTATTAAATAAGATTAGGATAAAGTAGCGGCGAAACAAAAAAGAATTAAAAATAACATGTTTGTTTTAAATAAAGTTAAAAAAGAAGCTGACTACTTAATATAATCTTTTTTTTAAATTAATATGGTATATTATTATTAATACCTTTGAATTTAACTTTTATTTACTGGTTCTGGTAAAGAAAGTAATGTTTATTTTTTAAATGTTCTTATTTTTTTCTGAAAGATTTAAATATTCCCTTCCTTTATGACTTTTATTAAAATGTTAATCTTAACTTTTTTTATTTATTTATTTATTTAAAATATTTTTTAGGTTACTCTTTATATTTTACAATGACTAACATGGAAGGTACTTTACCTATTTTAAGTGGAAAACAACAACATGAACCGATTATTTCTTTTTATGCTGTGGGTAATAACTTTACATATTCGGTTAAAAATATAAATAACTTAACCAGTGATCTTGTGAGTATTGGTAAAAGAACAGGAGATTTATTTCTAACATCTACAGGTAAGAAACGGTATTAACTTTGTATATAGTATTAATTTAATTTAAATTATACCAAAGCGATTCTGTTTTAATTTATATTTATATTAAAAAAAAAAAATAAAGTTTACCAGGTCTCTTGGTATAGATATCCTAAAAAAATGTGAAAACTAAAAGAGATAAAAACTCGTCAAACGGGAAAAGTTAGGATTTTTAAGGACATTTTTAAGGGACTCAAATAATTTTTAAAATTACCCAATAAAAAGTCATTGAAACATATTTCAGTAGATGCATACTCGTGAAGTTACTTTTTGACTTTAATTAGGTCCATGAGCTAAAAGCTAAATTTAAAAATACGTTTTAATCGTTTGTAATACAAATGTTTAGTTTTTTTTTAATAGCACTAGTCTTTAAAACGACATTGGCTTTTATTTATATGATCTACAAACTTTCTCCATTAGATCCTCTTTCTACCTTTTATACTTTCCAAAAATCTATTAATACATTCCATAAACGTTTCAAACATATTGTATAATTAAAAAACAAAAACCATTAAGTTAAATTATTGGGTTCCCCTAAATATTTCTTATACAACAAGTTATTCTTTAAAATCCTAAACATTAATTTAAAAGGCTACAGTAATTTCATTTTTCTTGTTTCTACTTTGACCCACATTTAAAAATACAAATTAAATTGCATAAAAAGTAATTTCTATTATCCACATCTAAAATGCTTTTGGTAAAACCCTGCTTTACTTGGAAATTGTTTAAATTAGTTTTTGTTAGCACTGGTTGGTATACATGTCGCAGACAAATGGTTATTTTAGACAAATGGCTTCTGTCGAATTGTATTTACCTAGTCAATAAGCATTTAATTCTATTTTACTACGCCATTTTTAGACAAATGGAAGAAATATTTGCATAACCAGATAGTCATGCAAAACTATCACATTGGGGGTTATCACATACATCACAGTCATTTGCGTAACAAGGACCACGGAAAATGCCATTTACCTAGGCAAATGGCTTTTAAATAAAAAACATTTTTATGAAGTTATTTGCCCAGGCAGAAGGGATTTGCCTGGACAGAAGCCATTTGCCTGCGACAAACAGATTATTTTTGTAATTAAACTCAATGTGATGCATTATCGGTTTTTTTCAAAGAACTCAAAAAATAAATAAATAAATATATTTTTTTAAATGTTACGTTTAGATATTAAAAAAGTACCTACGTTTAGATATTTAAAAGTACAATCAATGATAAAATTCAACGGCCTTTGTTTAACAAACTTAAAAATTATTTAAAAGTCGATTTCATTATTTTTTCTTGTTTACATAATATTTTTTATTTATTTAATAAAAATAGAAACATTTTACTACAGTACGTTTAAACCTACATGTTTAGTAAATTAAATATTTTTAATTATATTAACACCAAGTCGTTTAAGTCTAGTGCACATAATATGTATGTTAAGTGATATTTCTTTACGTTAAAATCCAATAGGGTTTTTATAAACATGACCTAAGAAATTCTTTGTGGCATATACACCAGATGCTTTTTAAAGCAATTTAGGATTAAGTTGCATCATTTTCCAAGTGTCATATTTATAGTTCTTTATTTTTTTATTTAAAATTTTAAAATGTGATATGATGTTTGATTTTTTACTTGATTTTTAATGCAGCTACTAATTAAGTGTAATAAATAAACTTTGTTGTAGTCAAGTATAAAATTATTTATCGTTAGTATTTTCCCTAATTTTTCTAACTTTTTTTAAGATGTATCAAGTGTATCACTAGAAATATTTGTACAGGATTCCTTAAACGCCAAGACCGCAACCTATCTAAAGGTAAGTAAACTATAAAAATAATAAAATCGCAATATGAAAATGTAGTTTATTGTACTCTAATGGAGTTATTGCGGGGTATTTCTTAAAACGATAATAACATTCATATTTTTATGCAAACAATAGATTTTATAGCTATTAAGATTGTCATCGATTATAAGGAATAAACAGTATTTTTATATCACTTATTTAAGATATATTCGACGTTTGCGGTATTTTGTATGTAACTCACTGCAATTTCCTGGTGTAACATTGTTATGGTTTTTCAGAAATATATTACTTATATTAATTAGGTTTAATAATTGGCCAATTTAAATTTAAATTTAAATTTAATTACGAAGTAAAATATATTATTTGATGGTAATTGTTTCGGTACACACTTCAATCTATGAAAAATGATACCTGTTCGGTCCTGGTGCCGGGGTATAGCGAGCTTATTCTGTTCAGCCCTATAAACTGGCCGGTGGCCTGGAACAAAATGAAAAAAACCCAAAACCCAACAAAATCTAATTAAAATTTGACGTTTCGGTGGAAAGTCTGCCACCATTGTCAAGAGAAAATTAAGTAACAATAAAAAAATAAACGTTAACTAATATTTAGGTTTAAAAATTTAAGTTTTAAACTTTAGAAAATCCTAAAAATCTTTTGACATTTGTGTCAAATGTCAAAAGATTATAGACTATTGTACCACTAATTAAATCTTATATTAAATTATATTAGCAAATGCAAATCATTGATCTATAGATTGTGAAATTATTAACAAATGCAAATCATATTAACTATCTATCCGAATTTACTAAAAAATGCAAATCAAACTTAATATATTATGAAGTTATCTTTAAATGCAAACTATAGCTATATAAATTGTAAAATTTTCTTCAAATTTAGACCATAAGTAAAGGTACATCGTAACAATCGAATCCGATTGGACGGATCGCATTGCACCTAATGCTGTACTTTTCGTCCTAGATATTATTAGATGCAGATATTCCGGTTCTAAATTCTTTTAAATTTGACAAATAAAAGTATATACAATGGCAAAAAGAGCAAATAAATAAAAAGAAAGTTCTTACCTTACTTTTGTGGTATTATTTCAATTCATTTCATTAACCTAAAAATAAAATACACATAATGATAACACAAACCACTAAATAAACACTATCCAAATATTTTCGCAATATTTAGGGGTTTTATTTCCCATTTTTTTTAATCAGCTGTTTTACTTGACTGTCATTTTTTAAAACCTTTTCCAAAGCCGTGAATATCATGTAAATAAAACCCACGCATCGCACTGAACTCAACTCAAATCACTTGAAAAACAGGATTGACTGATGGCGTTCAACCCAATCCTTTACTTAATTGGAAACGTGTATATAGCAATTTTGTTTTGGATTAAGTTTAATCCGATCGGTTAAATCAGATTCAGTTTATCGATGTACACGTACTCTATGACTTAAAATTAAACAAATATATAACCTTAATTATAATAATAATTTTATACACCGTAGATTTACCTTCACCAGCAAATCATAGTTTTTAAGATTGTGAAATAGTCAAGTAAAAATGTAAAGAAAAATCTTATTTTAATAGTTTATAAGGACTTGTGTAACAGTGCAAAGAAATATTTTCAATATATTTTAAGTGTTTAATTCTGTAGTGCCAAATATGGCAAATTATTATTTTTAAATTTTAAACAAACTTTTTTTAACATCATTTTAACAAACATGTCTTTTATAATATATACATGTTGAATTTAATAACAAATGGAAAACTCCTCATGTTTAGATTTTTTACCGTGGCTGTCAATAAATTACATTGCTTTGACAGCATCAAAACATAACGTTCAAATAGACCGGAAGCTAAGACTGGATTTTGTTGTCACTGTTTTTTGTGGGCACGATGGTACATCTCCCAAAAGTCCTGTTTGGTGAGAAAATATTTAGCCAAGAAAACTTAGTAAAAAGTATTTTCAGTTTTCTAAAGGTTACTTTATTTTATTAATACATCCATAAATTACAGGACAAAATTGAAAAAACTATACAGCTGTGTGCAAAATCGAAATACAAAATGTTTTGCTCTTGCCAATATGTCACAAATGTCAAAATTTTACTTATTTCATAATTATCGTTTAGAGTGCAGATATAAAAAATTGGATAGGACGATGTCTGTTTATAATAATAATTTACGCCATTATGGGTATCCTTAAAATACAGAGCTGTCATAAAGAAGTTGTGCACTTTTTTTGGAACTGCAAAATGTTTACATGCGTGTTCAACTCGCAAGGAACGAATACTCTTTACTTAAAATTTTTATAAAAATCGAAAAAAACATTTTTCTTCAGCTGTAATAAATGAAGTAAGAAACGGATAAATTTTTTTCAATCTCAAAAAAAGTATGCAGTCACATGAATAATCATAAAATAGGAAGATTTTGAGTTTTTCAAAATACTCGAATGCAATAATTGAAAACCAGGTGTTTTTTGAAGCCACCCTCTACATCCAACATACAAATATTCTTCTGAAAATTTATTTTGTTATAATTCAGGTTAAGGAGAAGTTGTTTAATGAATTATTTATTTTAAAAATATATACGGTCTAGTTTAATTTTTTAGCATGTACAGGGTTTTTATTTTCATTTTTACACTCACTTACAACAATATCTAAAAAAGAATAAAAAAACTTCTTGTATAAAAGCTTCACAGTGTTTTATCTATTATATTTGCATAATAATAAAAGAAACAAATAAATATCAAAAACTTAAGAAAAATTTAGAGGTTGACTTTTTAATAAAACACCCTGTATATTGTATACTATTAAAAAGTTTTTTAAAGAGTTTAAAAACATTCTACATTTAACATTTGTATCGTCAATAGTTTTGGAAATATAGCCATTTAAATCCCAACAACAGACATAATTAAATGTGTGTTAAGCCATAGGTATAATGAAAATTATATCTACTGTTATTTAGATTTAAATGGTCATATTTTTAAATCTATTAAAGATACACATATGAATTGCCATATTTTTAAAAAGCGTTTTGAAAGACTTTTAAATAGTGACATTAATAAAAGTTTATTTATTCATTTTTCTTAATTTTTTGATGTTTGCCTTTTTTCAAAAATTATGCTCAACTGATCCTAAATAAAAAAGTATGGAACTCTTATAAAATATGTTTTCTTTTCTTATCTCTTCGTTAATTAATCTTGTAAGTGGATGTCAAAATATAAATGAAAACCCTGTACATACGTAAAATTATAAAATTATATTTTGCAAAAAACAATTAATTAATGGTATAATAAACATATAATATTAAAACCATAATTTATTGAAACACATAATAACCTCTACACACGCAATTAAATTTGCCAGAAATGATAAAACTTGTCATGTTATTTGTTATTTTCAATTTTATTTTTTGTTTACTTGGGTTTACTTATAACAGTTCCATAAAACTACTGCCAAAAACGTTAAATTTAAATTTCCTTTACATATAATATGACCCTACGTACAGTGGCGTGACTATGGTGTGCCATCGTATGCGAAGTACACGGATCCGACCTCCATACGAGCCCAGGAACGAAGCCTCAAAAGAAAAACAATTATCTATTTTCTTATATAAATAAAATGTAGATTTAATGATTAAAGGATAGGTTTGTTTTATATAACTCGTACACTTTAGAATAGCCACATTTACTTTACCAAAATATAAAACCCACCACCATCTAGATGTCTTGAATTGTACTGAGCCGTTAGTACAGTTCTAACATCTAGAAGGCAATGATAAAACCCGTTACCCATATACAGGGTGTCAACAAATCTATTAGACAAGCCATGACTGCTAGAGTGTAAGATATATCAAAATGGACTTGGTATAGATAAAGGGAATGAGAAGAGAAGAGAGTTTTTATATATTTCTTACGTTTCTGTGACTTCCGGTTTAAATCGGAACACCCTGTGTATTTTACCATTTTTTTAAATTCTAATACGATTCTAAAGCAGATGTGACATTTTAAAAAGTTTTAACTTCTACTCGATTTTTTTAAAGATATTTTAAATATTGTCTCTAGGTTGCCATGATTACACTCAAATTAGAAAAATACAATCTCAAAGTTTTAGTGATAAGTATGCAAGAGGAAAATAGATAAAAACTTTTAAATTTATTGAGGTATCTTAAAATACCAATTTATTTGCAATTGGACTAAATAAAAACATTAATTAAATATTACTAAGCAAAATACTGGTTAATAATAATTTATTAACTTTCGCCAAGTGAGCCAAAGATAGCCGCGATTCATATTTTTATTTTTACCAAATTCTCTTTTAAAAACAATATTTTAAAAGTGACTGGAACTGTTGCACAGTGGAACTTTTTTAAACATATCTCTAAATAAAAAAAATGAGCACAGTGAGAGCGTCTAAGTCGGTACACCAGCATACTAGACCACAAGATTTACTAACTAAATTATTAAAATGTTCTATTAAGAAATTAAAACTTTGCACAAACATGTAATTTTGAATAGTCTTGGAAATCTAAACACGTTAAATTATACAGGGTGTTAAACTGTAAGTGATCTGGAAGTAAAAAAATAAGCTCCTCTTTACATACAATTTACCTATGTTAACTCTTATTTTAACATATCTAATACTTAATAGATTAAGAGCATGTAAGTGGCAGACCTTCGTCATTTTGTAAAAACTAAAAGTTTGTCAGCGCATGCTCTCAACATGGGTAGAAGTGATACGAGACTACAAAGTTTGACTCATAGTGGCTTTGGCAGGTACCAGGTACCAAAGGTTAAATAATTGAAATATAACTTTCGTCATCTGGTAAAAGCTGAATTTTTAATCGTAAATTGGGCACCTATCAGAAGATATATTTTAGTCGGCAGACAGTTTTGATAGTTCCAACCCCTTGGCAGATAAACATTTGTGTGTGGCCCCAATGGTTTGATGAATTTGAATATTTCTGTTATTTAACAAGATATGACAAAAAGTCTTATATAAGAGTTATAGGGTTTCTAAATAGGCATGTCCTTAAAATATTTTAATGTATACAGAGTGTTCCCACAAACATTTTTTTACTAACCTTACAGCTATAGCTTTTTTGGGACACTCTGTATACATCGAAATATTTTTAAAAACATGCCTTTTGAAAACCCTACAAATTTTACATAAGACTTTTGTTATATCTTGTTAAATAAGAAAAATATTAGACTTTCTCGGACCATTGGGCTACCCCAAAATATTTGTCTGCCAAGGAGTTGAACTGGAGAGTAAGGAAATAAATATCTTCTAATAGGTTACCAAGTAACATAATTTAAAATTCAGGTGTTACAACATGACAAAAGCTAAGTTTTAATTTACTAACTTTTGGTAGCTGGTACCTGCCAAATCCACTATGAGTTAAACTTCATAGTCTCCCATCGCTTCTACCTATGTTGGAAGCATGCGCCGACAAACTTTCAGCTTTTACAAAATGACGAAGGTCTGCCGCTCACGGGCTCTTCGACTATTAGAAGTAATGACTTTTGCAATGGATTCGTTGACACACTGTAGGTTAACATTAGGGTTAGCGAAAACCTCGACATATAATTACTTTAAATAACCTAGTATAAAATCTGTTGAATTTTATTATTAGTAGTGTATATTAAAAAGTTTACCCAATAACCTATTACATAGTTAACATATTAAGTGTTTAACAAACTGGAAGATTTTGTTTGTAATTTTTTCAGAAAATTTTATTGTATATAAAAGTTAAAGCATTTTCCCCAAATATATTAGCAGTTCGTAGTATTGGTAAAAGTGGAAGAAAATATAGGGAAGGTCAAAAAATTAAAGACTATATAAGAATAAAATTCCCTTACCTAAAATAATATAACAAAATGTTAAATATAAATATTATTTAGAAGCAAAAGTTATGCTCAAATACCAATACTTTTACTTTTTTAGCTCTTAATCCAATTATTTCTTTAGGTGGTACGGAAAATAATACCAATAATAACAAAAGTTTAACAATCTGTAGATTAAAAGAAAAACCAAGAAGGATACATGCTTATGGAAGTTTTCCTTTATGTGCAATCACTTAATATTTCTATGTAACTCTAAAAATGAGTCAAGAGAATTTTTTTTAAAATGATTGGAACAAAGTTATCCAAAAATAATAAACTTATTGGTAAAACAGCAGTTTTATTACAGTCGGAAAAAAATATTACTGTAGTTTTTAAAAATGGTGTACCTAATTACGTATTGATTTTTGCGTCCGCGAATTTAAACAACGGTAAACTTTATTTTTTAAATCCACCTTGAGAAAAAGGTGCTCACAATCAGAAATTTAGGCCTTGTACAAAAGTTTATCCTACAATTCTTAAACAGGTTGGCGGTTATATAATAAAATAAATCCAGTTTTATTTTACAAACGCGCTTCTATTTTATTAAAGTTAATTAAATCTTGATAAATTGTTGGTAGTTTTTAAAAACATTAAATCAGAATAATAAAAATATGTTTTATACAGGGTTGGAACGAAATTATAAAAACTTTTTATATAAAGCCAAGACGTATTATTTAGGCATATTTTTTTATTTTAAATAGCATTTTATTTAAAATTTTGTTATATTAAAAAAAAAAGGATACTTTACTACTATAAAGTTATCCATTTTTTGACATATTCTAAATATCCTTAAACTTTTAACAAAACCAACTACTGCTCATATACAGTGTGACCCAAAGACAAATAATAAATAAAAATTAAAAAAAGTTAGTGAAATTTTTAGTTAAAAAGATAACTAATTATTTAAAATTAAACAAAAAGTATAACTCTAGGGACAAATAATAATTAATAACAAAAAATAAAGTATTTAGAAATTTTTTGTTTCATAGGTATTATGGTATAATCACTATAAGCCCTAATTGTAATTCTTATCGCGTAAAAATAAAATCACAACTGATGATTAGAGTGTACTATTGGGAATAGCAAAAATTATCATCATGACATGTTTAAAATTTATAATTTTAAAAAGAACAAAAAATTAGGACGATTGATTTTTCAAAGCTGGGCAAAAACTATACTAAATTATTTCTAAAACAAAAAACACTTTGCTACTTATTAGTTGTCCTCATAATTCACGATATTTTATTTAATTAAAAATATTTGATTATCTGACTAGCTAAAAATATTTTACCAATTATTTTACCTTTTTTTAAAATTATTAGTCATTGTTTGTCCTTAGCCATAATTTCATAAGTTTATGCGTATAGGTTAAGAATCACCCTGTATATAGTTTGGGACTATGGTTCATAACTAAGCAGTAGCCATAGTCAGATAATATGTTTCATTATTAGGTTTTTTAATTCCACAGATCCAAAACCAGTATGGATATGTTATATTAATTTTACACGGTCACTAGTTTGGTATAAAATTGTTTTTTTTATTTTTAGCTTACTACTACTCCTATAGGACCAACACAAAATACAAAATCGTTATTTAATTGTAACGATAATATATTAAAAGGCATATGTTTCTGGTCCAAAGTCACTTATCAACTTGAAATGACTAACACATCAACATATTTGGGACCACTGGCTCCTAGGATTGATATGAGTACATGTAGCATCCAAAATATTAGCTATTTTATTTTAACAGGTAAATTTTTTTGATGTTCATATCTAATTATCATTTGTATTCGACCAAAAAGAGGGTAAAAAATTTATTTAAAACAGTAAGAGTTGCTATATTTTATGCTTGGTAATTCTTTTGGATACTGGTAAAATTTTGCCCTTAAAAACATTTTTAATTTTATAACAAAAAACAATAACAAAAACTACTTTCGACATGACCAAAGCTTTTATTAGGTATACTTTAAGAATTTTAACCAAACAAAAGATACGATAAAATTTAATACGTAGAACCCTAATTTTAATAAGAAACCAATTTGGCTTAAAATCACCAAGGTGGGAAATTTCAAGATTTATTTTGGGACAAAAAATTGCTAGAATAATAATAGGTAGCTTAAACTCTAAATTAGCTTGTATTTAAAAAGTAGCCTGAATAAGCAAGCATAAAATTTAGTACTTTTCTGGTAATTTCATTTTTTTAAAGAGAACTTTCGCTTTAAGCAGTCTTTTCGGGAACGTTTTTCTGTATTTAATAAAATTTAAAAAATTGTTTTATTTTTATAAATTTAGGCTGTAAAATAGGTCAATATAATTAAATAATTAATTTAAAAATTTATAAATTATACGTACGAAATCTTTTAAAACCATAATATACTAGGAAAAGGAGAAAAGTTACTATACAGTGCATTTCAGTTAGAACGAGCCACCCTTAATAATTTCGTTATTTGTATACTTATAAAAAATCTTAAAACACGTCAATTTTTATTTTAAGGGGGACATATTTTTGTGTCAGAATTTACTTGTTCAGGGTTATCCCCTCCCTCACCAACACAAACGTCAAAAGTTTAAATGGGAAAGTGGATCAAGTGGTACATCATTTTAAAGCTCCTGACGAGTACTTTATAACCCAGAATATAAAGTCCATATCTTCACCTACTACAAAATGGTGGAACTTTAAATATTACTTAAATACTTGATTGGGATGGCCGTATTTCCGAAGTAATAAAGTAAGATGTACCTAATGTGATATTTTCTTAAAGCTCTTTTAAAAATATTTTTAATGGTAATACTAGTGATAATATACAGGGTAGGATAAAAGTGTATATTTTTTAATGAATCACCCAGTATATTTTATTATCAATAAAAAGATCTTTAAAAGAGCTTTAAGAAAATACCACATTAAGTACATCTTACTTTATTAGTTTCGGAAATATGGCCGCCCCATCAGGTATTTGGGTCATTTTAAAGTACCGCCATTTTGAAGTAGGTGAAGATATTGACTTTATATTCTACGGTTAGAAAGTACTCGTCAGAAGCTTTAAATTGATGTACCACTTGACCCCTTTCCTATTTAAACTTTTGACGTTTGTGTTGGTGGGGGAGTGGATATTCTTGAATAGGTAAATTTTCACACAAAAATGTGACCCCCAAACATAAAAAATTACGTATTTTAGGATTTTTTTATAGGTGTACAAATAACCAAATTATGGGGGTGGCTCGTTTTAATTGGAATGCACTGTATATATATGTACAATTAATAATACAAAAATATTGACAAAATTTATAATTTAACTAGCTTTAAATGCACTAAATTAGAATGTTTTAATGAGACCATGATGTTTTAGAAAGAATATCTAAAAATGTGTGGGTTTAAAGATATTTTAATACTATTACCAAAGCCAGTTCCCAGAATGAAAAATTCAATAAGTTTGTAAGAAATAAATAAATGAAAATGTATTTTGAAAATATTTTTTCTTTCTTTACATCTTTTAAAAAATTGCTTTTATTTGGCAACAAAGTCTATAAACGGTTTGGTAAAAGGAGATAAATTTTTCCAATTACACGATATTGTCAACCTGACCTCTTAATACATCCTCCTATGCCATCCAGGGAGTATTTACCATCAACAGGTTTATTACAAGACCGAGTAGATTATATTATTTAGTTAAATTCTTAAAATTAATTTTCTTATAAAAATGTTGTATTGGTTTATTCACGGTATTAGGATTATTATGTTCGGGAACGTTCCTGAGATTTACTATTTCAATTACGCGCGATTTTTTTACTGCGGCCATCTTAAAAACTGTGCTACGGTAAATGTAAAATATTTAGGGTCATTTTGCTATATGCTACGTTAAAAGGTGTTTTTCTCAAATATTTTAAGCTAATAAACGCATTCCCAGGATGATAATGTAATAATGTACGCTTCGTAAATAACGAATTAAAAGTAGATATCACCAAATTAAAATTTATTAGGTGTACAACACTCTAACAGCCGATTATATTTTGGATTTCCTTTACTACTAAGCCCTTGCACCTAATAGTTGCGGTCACCATATATTATTTAAGCACAATCACAAGTGCGTTCACTGAATAATAGATAAACGTCCGGACAACAAATTTTTGCAAAATTCTACGTAAAAATTAAGATTTTTTTAAAATAATTGGTCTACAATCTAGTAAATTACCAAAAAGTGCTAGTGATAAAAAATAAAAATGTTTAATTTCAATAAAATAATATATCTTTTTGAATCTTTGTTTTAACAGATTTGGGATGGGTTCACGAAATGATTTATTGTGTATATAGTTTTACATATTATAAAATATAACAAATTTTATATTTTATATTTATAATCACTTAAAAACATGAAAGTATAGGTTTTTTTTAGGTTTTTTACAATGAAAAATATGTATTTTTTAAAATTTAAATTCATAAAAGTTCCAAGCTGTAAAAATGACTTTTTAAAACACTATTAAATTTAGATGTTTGATCCTAAAAAAAGGTATTAAAATATGTAAGAGTAATTTTAAAATTGAAAATAAAAAGATATTAAATACCAGATCGAAAAAATTATAATTCCTTTAATTACTTATTTACTTTATTACCCATGTTTCTACTATCAGACTTAAGAATACCTGTAAACTTTTTTATTTTTTGTGATCAAAAAAATCCTTTATAAAATCTTTGAGTTCATTTAAATTAATAATACAAAACATTTTAAAAATTGCCATGTGATATACAAGGTTTAAGTGGCAGTTTACTTTAAAATATTTAAAAATCGGAAAAAATTTATTTTTGAAACTACCTAATAAAAAGCAATAAAAATTATCTTATCACTTATGCTTGCTGGGCAAAATTAGTTTAAATTATTTTTTAAAACAATTTCTTTAACTTTTCTTATACAAACATTAAGTTTAGTCAAAATTTAAATACGGAAAAATAAATATTTTTTTAAAAGTATGTAGAACAAAAAAATAAAAATTTATGTAACCAAAATTTTAAATTTGGTATGCATCTCATGCTCTAGTAAATTAAGTTATTAAAAAATATTTATTTTTCAATTTTTTTATTTGACAAAATAACATCTTTGAAATAAAAAAAAAGAAAATTTGATACTTTTTTTAATTAACCCATGTCTTTAATAAGGTTAAAAAAAATATATAGATTTTTTTAAATTATTGTTCTTCGAAATTTATTTACCAATTTCAAAGCACCAGGTATATCATATGACAATTTTTATAAATGCTTTTATCATTTTAGGTGAAGCAAACGATTTTGGAAAGAGTAACTTTTTTTGGAATATTAAAAATAAAGAA
The DNA here is from genome assembly GCA_014170235.1 of Listronotus bonariensis. Taxonomy (NCBI): domain Eukaryota; kingdom Metazoa; phylum Arthropoda; class Insecta; order Coleoptera; family Curculionidae; genus Listronotus; species Listronotus bonariensis. Next base: position 125,558 of record JACEGR010001856.1, read on the forward strand.
GTTTACAGGTATAATAGTTAAGTCCATTCATAAAATTTATTACAATAAAAATACCATATGATAAATTTGTTTACATAAATGTCAGTTTAATTAAAGGGCACAAGTCTGTTTATGTCATTAAAATATATTTTAACAATTACTAAAAATTTATTTATTGTTAGTTTGGGATCTATTGTTTTAAATTATTAGAGGCAATCATATTGTGCAAACTGATAAATAAAATTTATTAATTAACCTAGAAAATAATTTTTCCGCTTTCATAACAACCAAATATTACCGAAACTAAGAAACGCAGCTTAGGTTCAGGGTATACCAGTATACAGGGTGTAGCATAAGTGATGACTTTAATTTAAAGGGATAATTCTTTGTTATTTTTTAAGTAGAAAAGTTCATATAAACATATGTCCTAGGACGCTTCGTTTTTAAGGTACGGGGCGTTAAAATTTTTATAAAAGTCTGTATTATTTTAATATTTCAAAAATGCTTCATATTATTCAGAAAAAAAGTACGCCACTGAATTTAATCAAAATGTTTATATTTTTTGCTATTTAGCAATTAAGAATGCAACTTTTAAGTCTCTTAAATTTTCTTCATACCTAGCTTCGTTTTCGAGAAAAAAATTAAAGCCACTCTAATTTCTTTTAAAAATACTCATAGACAACAACAAAAATCAAAATAAAAATAAACAATTATTTGCCTTAAAATAAATGAGCAGTGGTGTATTTTATGGGGAATCGTCATTTTCTTTATTTCGGTACTAATGTCAAAATTGTTTATTTTTTAATTTTGGATTTTATTTTAGGCTGTTTATGGATACTTTTTAGTATCACTTAAAGTGGTTTTTTTTCGAAAACAAAGCGATATACGATAAAAATTCAAAAAAGTTGCATTTTTAATTGGTTAATAGGAAAAAATATAAAAACTTAAAAAAATAATATTGGCTGTGGTGCCCACTGAGGCGAAACCGGATCCAATAATCTTAATCTAGGTAGAGCTTTACAGGCGCCTTTTTACATTATATTTCATCCAATTTTTTTTATATCTAGGTTGGTTGGCCTTACATACTAAGTGTTTTGGCCACGGAACTACTTATTTTACTCGCATATTTATCTTTCCTTATATAAACACATATGAACAGGGACACACGCTTCACATCCTGGGGTCTATCAGGATGACTTTTAATGTCAGACTCACAAAGAAGACCACTAGAACAGGAAGACACATAGAGGAAAGACGAGGATTTTTTTAATGCTACGCCACCCTTGCCGTTTAGCCTGTCCTCTCGGATTAGTTGGTATCCTGGAAAGAATATCTGTCAGGCTTTAGCCATGTTTCAGAAATAAGGGCTATGTCAGCTTTACTGGTTAGTAGAAATTGTGTTATGCTGTGTTTGTTGGAGATAATTGATCTTGCATTCCACTGGATTATTAAAAGTCTTTTGCTTTGAGTGGGTAGGGTCATTTTTATAAGTGATTTTCGGATATGTTATTAAAAACAGATAAAACCGATGATTTAATATTATTGCCTAACTCATTCATATCTGTTAGATCGGATTGTAATACTTTGTCAATTAAATTTTTGGTAACAAGGGTAATTTTTTCAATAAGTTCTTCTTTGTAATTAAGGAAATCCTCCCTGTACGGGTTTGGCAAAATAGAAGAGCTATAATACTAGACTCACGTCTTACTGATGGGGTTATATCTTGTGCAAGGGGTTCCGCTTTGCGTTTTTTGGTTGCATTATTTGCAGTTTTAGGTAACCGTGTATATGCGTTTTGTTAAGATTTTGGTTTAGTAAAAGGTAATTGTAAACTGCCACCTATGTTAGGAAGATTTGGATATTCTTTGAGGTCTGCTAGAGCTTGGTATCGATTTTGTGTAAGCGCATTAATATAAGAGGGGTTGCTGCTATTTTTTTGCTTCTGCAAAGGACACATTATTTTGTGCCATGATATTTTTAATCCTCTTTTGATTTTAATACTCGGGGCAATCTTTTGATGTTGATACACGAGAATTGCTTTTGCAATGTATACATTTTGTATCACATGTAGTATCATCATCATCAGTGTGTATACTACCGCACTGTTCACATTGTATAACTTTGTAAACATATGGTTCTATTTCAAACTCAACTGAATTTATATGGACATAGCGAGGTAATTGAGTTCCCTGAAAGAAGACTGATATCATTTGTCTAGGTACTGATTTTGATTAACCTTTGTTACTTTGTGGATCTATTATTTGACGGGTATATCGGTACACAGAAGTGGCATTAGGATATTCTAATTTAATTTCGTCTAGCAAATATTCTTCCGAAAAGTATGTGTCAATAACTCTTATAATACCCTTTCGTTTAACAAAAATTTTGAAATATAGGCAATAAAATCATTATCTAAAATGCATGTTATGTCGTTTATTATTTTGTTAGCTGCATTAAAATTATTGAATTCTATTTTATTTTTGTTACGTCCAATAGAAGTTATATTATTTTTGTGTTCATATATGTACGGGTCTTTTTAAGATAATGGCCTACACGTATTGCATGAAGTTTACCAATATTTTTATTTTTGGATTAAATATAAACGTAGAAAGGCCTTTGTCTGAAGGACTATAACGAATGCTAAGGTCTATATAATAAGGCAAAGAATTGTTTTCATCAGTGTCCATGGATTTGCTTATTTCTTTGTTTTTATTTTGATGACTATGAATTGCATTTTGTAAATTTTGTTATATGCGTTTATTATTTACATTCATAAAAGAAGAAACGTTCTCACCGGGATTTATCTGTGAATAATTTGGAAATCCGGCGAATTCGGTCTCTTCAGTTCTGTGGTTACCAGGGGGTTGCCCCCTTCCCCATAGGTTCCACTATCCATTAATTATTATTAAATTTCGAAATTAACCGACAGTTAACTTAAGCTTAATTGACAACACTTAGGGCTTTTTCACTCATAAAAAAACTTATCAGTGTTTGCTGCGAGATTACGACCGGCCGATAGTACGGTCTATGCGCTACTGTAATCCAAATTAGTTGAGGCGTTTTAAAGATGTTTAAAAAATACCGACTTTTTAAAAACTTTAACGTTCTGTATCTCGAAAACAAAGCGTCTCCGGACATATGGTTATATGAACTTTTTAACTTAAAGAATTACAAGGAATCATTCCTTAAAATTAAAGTCATCACTTATGTTACACCCTGCCCTGCATATATGCTTATAGGTGAACTGACATAATAATTTCTGAGTAACTTACAGGGTGTTACAGAATGCTGTTAGGAAAATTTAAAAGCAGATTCTACCATTAAATATGTATAAAAAAATAATGGGTCCGGAAACGCAGTGTTTCCGAGATAAAGGGTGCTAAAAATATTCCTTATCCAATTGTGATATAGTTTGGCAATAATATTTGTAGTATTAAGAGGCTTTTTAGCTTTGACTTGAATAAATTTATTCGATGTAGTAACGTCTCAAGCGGTAATTAAACGAATATTTATAACAAAAAACTGTACACAAATTTTTCCAAAATAAGTGTCTTTAAAAATTTCCCCCATGTTTTTGGTTGAGTCAAGAATATGAAATTAGGTAAATTTTATTTTATTTTTTGTAATCCAAATACGAAAAAAGGTTAAAAACAATGTATTTTTACTAGTTTATTCCAAATAAAATATAAAACTTTCACAAGAGTCATTGGTGTACCGGGTGTTAAGTTATATATTTCCACCCCTTAACTTTTTATTTTTTATCGTACAAAATAAATAATAACATCAGTTTGTTGGGTTAATTCTGTAGTTTCTGAATTATTAAATTTGGTTTTTATTATCTCTTAAAATATACGGGATAAGGCAAAAAGTAGGTTTTTTAATGGAACATCCTGTATATTTTATCACTAATAAACAGATATTTTAAAGAGCTTTAAAAAATACTACAGTTAATATATCTATATTCATTGGTCTTTGTAATATGGCCATCTAAATCTATAGAATAAGTGTAAATTTTAATTATGTAGGTAGGTTATATTATGGCAATAATTGCCTAATAATTTTATTCATAGCCATATTTCCAAAAACATAAAAGAGAGACCCATAAAATACGGCGTTTTTGTAAAGCTCTTTAAAATATCTTTCAAATGGTGAATTAAAAAACAGGGTGTTTCTATTAAAAAAATCATACTTTCTGTCATACCCTGTATATCATAAGAGAAAAAAATCTGAGAAAAGATACAGATACTACAGAAGTATCCTATCAAAATGATGTTTTTATTTCTTTAAGTTTATTACATTTCTAATGGAAATCAAAAATTATTCTTAAGATTTAAAAGATCTTTTTAATGGTGTAATAATATATGGGGTGTTTCATTTAAAAAATCATACTTTTTGTCGTGCCCTGTATATCTTCAGAGATGATAAAAATCGGATAACTTATTTAGAAACAAAAGAATTAACCTAACAAATTAATATTTTTAATTATTTTGTACGATAAAAAATAAAAAATCGGATAAGAAATATTAAAGATATTAAAAATAAATTTTTTTCCAGATACAGGGTAAAACCCTGTATCTGGAAAACAATGAAATTGCGGACCAATGCCTATATGAACTTTTTCTAATAGTTTTAGATGTAGAATCTGCCACTTAATAATCTAACAACATTCTTTAATACCCTGTATACATATTCTTATGGATTTGTAGAAAATGTTACCCAGCTATTTTAATGCTTTATAAAAAAGTTTACATTTTTTACAAGTTTTCATGAAGAAGGCCAAGAAGTTATTTTACAACCAACCTTATTAATTTTTAACTTTTTTAAACGTTTTATAAAAACCCACAACTAACTTGAAAAGTTTTTAATATTTATGTAGGTATTAATAGAATTTATAAATTATTAATAGTATTTTCTAAAAGAATTGCTTAAGTTAGAAATACATAAGTGCACTTTTCTATCTTTACTTGTTACTGTTTTTCGATGTCCCATTCTTTAAGCTTAATAAAGATTAGTTGTTTTATGACTCTTAACTCTGGTTTATAGTATTAGAATGAAATTACGTTAGCTAATGTTCGGATTAAAATATAAAACATCACGTTTAATAAATTAAGGCATTTATGCTAACGTGTATAGGAATAATAGTTTTAAAATAACAGTACCTTTAATGGGTCTATTGTACGATATTGTAAATTTGTTTTACAAATTTACAATACTACAAAAATATTTGTTCTACCAACTGTAAGGTTTCATCAAAGTGTCCCCTACCACCAACATGTATGGTTAACGATGTCGTGAAAAATAACTACTAACCACCTGATTTTTTTTCTGTTAATTAAATAATATTTATATTATTTAACACCCACATTTTCCTACAAATTGTGTGGTACGTCATCCTGGTTTTTGATATTTATCAAATTCAAATATTTAATCTCTGCTATAGGTGGTATGCTACCACCAACAAAAATTGTTGTAAGGAAAAAAGTTGGTCGTCTCGTCAAAATAAGGCTCCTCAGAAAAATAAGCTTGTTAGTAATGACTTGGAAAAAAGGTCCAGGGATCCCTAAGTAGTAGCTTTCTGATTATGATACAATTTGTATTATCGATTCAGTATCTCTGATGAATACCCCTTACAAACAAACAAACAAAGTTACAAACTTTACCTCATTATAATATTATACAGGGTGTCCAGAAAGGTGGGGTCAAAAATGATAGGGGTAATAGAGTGAGCCAAAATAATGTTAGTACTTTATATATAAAAAAAGTTCTATTGCACTTGGTTAGGGATATATTGACCTGACAAAGTTGGTATAAAAAAATTAATTCAAATATAACTTTTGAACTGTTGTCACAGTACCAATAATTTTTGGGCTACTTTATAACCTCATAATATTGTTTTTTTCTGTAGGTAAACGGCTGTTCAAAAAGGCGGAATTATACAGGGTGCGACACCTTTTTCAATTAATGTATTCATTTTTAACACTGCTGACAAATTCGACATTTTGCTTTGACCGTTTAATTCCTTTATTATCTTTGTACAAAAAAGGTATACTTTATTTGAATCGATATCTTGGACCGTTTTTCGTAAAATAGCATTTTATATATAATAAAAAAATCCATTTTTATGATGAAATTATTAAAATGTTGTAAAATTATTGAAAACAGTGTTTTTGTTTTTAAATATTATAATGCAGTTAAACACTGTTTTTAAGACTCTTACCATATTTTCATTTTTGGTATTGGTACTGTGGCAACAGTTCAAAAGTTATATTTAAAATAAGTTTTTTTATATGCCAAATTTGAAAGTCAATTTATTCCTAACGAAGCGCGATAGAACTTTTTTACATAAAGTACTAACGTTATTTTGGCTCACTCTATCACCTCTACCATTTTTGACCTCACCTTTCCGAACACCCTGTAAAATGCTTATAGCTGTGATATATTGGAAATTACATATAATTTTAAGGTTGGATTGGCCATATTTTCAAAACTATAAGAAAAAAGCATATTAAATGTGGTATTTTTTTAAAGCTCTAATAATAAAAAAAATAATAATTTTAATGGTGGTACATACAATAAACAGCGTGTTTTATATAAAAAATCTAGGTTACTAGCAAACTGCTGAGAATGTCCCTGTTTCCGAAGCTATCAAAAAATTGGATATATCACATGTTAACTTTGCTAAAATATACGGAAAGTAATATTCTTGATTTTTTTAAGGAGATTTAAAACTTTATTTCATTTAATTTTTTTTTTAATAATTTTAAATTTAAAAAAATTGCTTATTTTTTAAATTTCCTGAATATTTTGAGAAATTCAAGATATTTAACCAATGTGGAGAATTCGAAAATCGTAACTAGAAAACAATTGTTTTTCAAAAACAACCAATGTCAAATTTTCAATACTCAGTATATTAAAAAACTATATCAAACCTATATGGCTAGTTCTATATACATTTTTGTAATATATTCCTAAATATATCTGTATTTCGCGTATTTAGAGATATTATACTTATAAGTTCTATAGGCATTAGTTTTTTTATAAATTGGGAAAAAACTTGAAATTGGCTGTTTTTGCTAAAGATTTAAAATAGGTTGTACTATAATTTTATTAAATATACAAATAAACTTAAAAACTCATGAAAAGAACAATTTCATATAATTTACACCCGTCACTATTATCATCCTTATACAAATCGATGTCATTGTTAGCTTCAGCAACTTGAAATTTTTATTTTGCCACACTACTTGGTTTTTTGAGAAAGAAAAGACATAGCTAAGACATTTTTTTCACATTGTTTAAAAGTATTGGATTTTAATAAAACAGTTTTAGCTCTAAAATCTTTAAAAACTTTGGTTTTGTTGTAAAATGGAAAAAACTTGACATTGGTTGTTTTTGCGGAACTAGGCGATATTTCAGTCGCATTATTTGGCTGACTATGGCAGTTCTCGTTACAATAGTTGGTCAGGATATGACAACGAAATTTTTACGGAGGGTAGTAGCACAAAATTAGAAAAATTACATTGGTTGTTTTTGCAAAAACCCTTTAATTGCATAAAACACAAAAGACTTACACCATAAATGTTGCGTTTTTTAAGTGGAACACTCTATTTATTATTCCATTTTTGGATTCTATGGAGTGTTGTAATTGTAATGTAATGAGTGAGTTACGTGTTTTTAGTACGTGTACTCGAAGTCTATATTCAGCCATTTATGAGTTATTGACGCTTAAAAAGTCAAATTTTTGCTTATATTTTTAAATTAATTAATCAATATTAAATAAAGTTAATGCAGGTGATCACGTGATACTTTAAAGTCATTGAACGTTTTACCTATTAGCATATTTTATATTTGTTTTTCATAATCAATTATTCTTCAGATCAAAAAATACAGATAGTAATACTATATTACAATTGTCAAGACAACGCGAGTAAAGCAAAAGAAGGTTTTTTAATAAAAATATTTTTGGAGTTTTAGTGACTAGTATAAAAGATAAGAATTTAAAAAATAGCAAATTGAGATTATCGTGTCTAACTATTATTTTTCAAATGGTAACACTTTTTAGACAAGCACTTCGAAAAAAGGATTTTTTGACGAATCTAAAGGTTCCAATTTATTTTTAATCGGAATAAACATAAGCACATAAATAAATGATCATGGCCACCTAAATGCAATACGACAAATGACTCTAAAAAATCAAGTAGGCGTAAAGACTTTTAAAAATGTTGTATTTCTATTAAGAATTGTCACAGAAATTTAAAAATATTATAATATACATAATGTTTCATTTTAATATTTAAAATTAGAGCCTCTCCGGTTAAACCGGAAGCGACCGAGAAGTGAGAAATATGCGAAAACTCTTCTCTTCCACACCATTTACCTATACCAAGTCTCATTTGATAGGTCCTTTACTCTAGGACCTAGTAGTTTCGGCTTGTTTAATAGATTCGTTGACACCCGGTATTAAATTTGGCATTTTGTCCACATATCGACGCACTATGCGGCATCCCATGTGCTTAAAAATGGAACGGAACTGTTAAATTGAATTGTTCTATTTACTTTTTGACATAATCAACCATAATTAGCTGACTAATAGTCCCAGAGCTAGTGAACCTTCGAGTAATGTTAAGCCTGTAACGCTAGAAATTTGTATAGAGATGAGTCATACCATGCTAAGTACAACAATCATCATCTGGCAAGCATTAGGCCCGCCGCAAATTGAACCAGGCCCACGAACAGCACACGCGCAGCCCACGAGTGCATAACTTTATAAAACGTGCTTTTAAATAGAGTGGCGCCTATTGGACCCAGCCGAGAGCTAGCTCATTGGCCCGCCGCAAATTAAACCCAGCCCACGCACAGCACATGCGTAGCCCACGCCCAACCCATCCTTCATACGTCCACGTTTTTGATCAGTTTACCGCATATTGGACCCAATACTGACCCACGTTAGTACCTCGCAGCTCCCTATTGTGGTGGCAACTATGCCCTATGTTGCCTATACTTAAATCCGGCACTCTTTTGGATTTATAATCCGATATTTGATCCTTTAACTTTATCCTTATGTAATCTGGACTTAAATCATCAGCAAGGCTGGTTCAATTTGCGGCGGGCCATTCTGCTGCCAGCCACCGTGGATAGGTTTGTGTGCCGCACATATTTCGTGGGTCTTGTGCAGCATGGGTTTCTTTTTTAAAATCTAAAATATGGTTGATCCCGAACGCTTAATTTAACTAAACTTCTGCACAAGACCCACGAAATATGTGCGGCACACAAACCTATCCACGGTGGCTGGCAGCAGAATGGCCCGCCGCAAATTGAACCCAGCCTTGCTGATGATTTAAGTCCAGAGTACATACAGGATAAAGTTAGAGGATCAAATATCGGATTCTAAATCCAGAACAGTACCGGATTTAAGCATAGGCAACTTAGGCAGGCGCCTATGAGGTGCCACCACAATAGGGCGCGCACCACACCACAAAAAAAAAAGAAAAGGAATTAAAAGGAAAACATATTTTAAGAAAGTTGGTCGGTAAATTGAAGTAAGGGCCTTTTTTTGGTCTTTAAATTTTTTAGGGGGGCTGTAAATGAAAATGTTTGGAGAAAAGTCATCGTTCTAAAGTAATTTTTTTACTCCTTTGGACCACCGAAGCGTAAGGCTCGCCGCAAATTGAACCCAGCCCACGAACAGCATACGCCCAGCCCACGCATGCATAACTTTGTAAAACATGCTTTTAAATGAAGTGGCGCATATTGGACCCAGCCCAGAGCTAGCTCATTCTGCTGCTAGCCACGCGTGGATAGGTTTGTGTTCGCCGCACAGATTTCGTGGGTCTTGTGCAGCATGGGTTTCTTTTTTAAAAATCTGAAATATTGTTGATCCCGAACGCTTAAACCAACTTTCGCAAAAAATCCCGTTTTGTGTGATTTAAGTCGTCCAGATTACATACAGGATAAAGTTAGAGGATCAAATATCGGATTTTAAATCCAGAACAGTGCCGGATTTAAGCATGAGCAACAACAGCAGTCGCCTATAAGGTGATACCACAATAGGGCCTACACCACACCACAAAAAAAAGGGTTTTACTAAGCGACGCCATGCTGCGAAGTACTAACGTGGGTCAGTATTGGGTCCAATATGCGGTAAACTGATTAAAAACGTAAACGTGGGAAGAATGGGTTGGGCGTGGGCTACGTATGTGCTGTGCGTGGGCTGGGTTTAATTTGCGGTGGGCCTTAGCCCTGCACATCATCATCCTGTATATTTTTGAAAGTTAAAAAAAAAAACTTGGAGCTGTAAAATAGAAAAAATTAAGATTTAGTTTATTCATAGTAAGGTTTAAAAAAATTAACCGAGTATTTTTGATGAGCACAAGTACCTGCCAGGAGAACTGAAAGGTGTGGCTGATTTGGATGGACATATTTTCAAAACTAATAAAGTTAGATGTACTTAATGTGGTGTTTTCTTAAAGCTCTTTAAGGATCTTTTAAAGGTAATACTGGTTATAATATACAGGGTGGAAAAAACATTTTTTTTTAATGTGGCACCCTCTATATTATATTACCATTAAAAAGATCTTAAAAAACTTTTAAGAAAATACCACTTTAGGTACATCTAACTTTATTAGTTTTAAATATATGGCCATCCAAATTAGCCACACCTTTAAGTTCGCCTGGCAAGTACTTGTGCTCATCGAAAACACTTGTTAATTTTTTTTTCAAATCTTACTATGAATGAACTAAATGCTAAAAAAATTTAAGCTCACAGCTTTAAGTTATATTATTTTTTTCTTTCAAAATATACAGGGTGATGATGTGCAGGGCTGATGCTTGCCAGGTGATGACTGTCGTACTTAGCATGCTATTACTCATCACTATACAAATTTCTTATCTTACAGGCCCAACGTTACTCGAAGGGTTCACTAAGCTCTTCGAGAGAGAAATCGAAAATAAAGCAATCAAATTTAGGAAATTTGTTCCATTCTGTTTTTACGCACATTAGAAACCGGCTTAAGATACCTGAACTTCGTCATAGCGATAGACATAATATCTATTCTTTATAATAATTAAATTGTTCGCTGAAATCTGTATATTACTCGTATTTATGCAATCTATAGTTAAGAAAGAATATTTGATGGCTGGCATACACCCATTGTAATTAAACGTTATATTTAGCATGAGCACTTTACTATAAAATTACTTCGCAGAATTAGTCAATAGTATAATGCTATGGTGTTAATATTTAAAAAATCTATATTTAAATGCTAATTATTTGCCGTATACATTACAGCAATTTTAATGAGGGCGTAAAATCCAAAACTGAATTTTGCTCAACAATTTCAAGATAATCAATTGCATTTCCATTATAATGATGTTATATATATATTTATTTCTAATTAAGTAAAGTTAGTACAATATAGATTAACAGGGTGTTTTATGTTCGATGGTTTTTCGAAAAACCACAGGTAATCTATAATAAATGCAATATTGTACTCTTAATAATATTTCTGTTTTGTGTTTTGAAGGAAACAACCGTTATTAAACCATTTAATTCCAGTTGCGTTTAAACAGGAAGCTATAGACTTTCTGAGTTTGGCAATTTTTACAACATTTTTAAACTTGTTTATTTTTTTTTAAATTATAAAAAAATAAAATAGGTAATTGTCTAGTTTTTTCCGCAGAATACTCCAGTGAAGTTAGTTGTATTTTATCGTAAAACAATTTTTAAGAAATTTAACCCCCTTTTACCTTTTCTTATAGGGAACTATGTATATTTTTAAATTAATGTTTGTTAGACTTTACTTGGACTTTACTCAAATGTTAACAAGAATATATTGTTTTTTTAAACATTTCTAAAGATTTGCATTTTATTATATTGTGTCCTTTTCTTACCGGGCCGAGACAAATAAAAAGAAACTTTATTAAATATTTTTGTAAAATTTAAAATACCACTAACTATTCCAAATCTGTTTTGTTTTAAGTCTATTTTGTAAAATTTAATATATTGTATATTAAAAATTTGTATATTTTTTCTTTAAATTTTTTGTCAAAACTAAACATTTGCTGTATCGAAAACTGAAACTAACTGCAAATTTAAAAGTTTAAAACACTTTAATTAAAATAGAAATTATTTAGATATATAGTGACAAAATAAATTATTAATTATTCTAAAATTTTAACACCTTATTGGAAGTAGGTAAAAATATTTAAAATATTTTTTCGTTTTTCAAATTTATAAAAAAACTCAAATACGACTATATTGTGACCCATTTTACTCGCAAATAATTAAAAAACAAAGCTATTAAGATGCGGTTTTCGCAAAGAGAAGAAAAAGTATCTTTTTAAGTTTTTTTTGTATTAATACTAAATAGGAAAAAATTGCTTTTTAATGTTTCAATAATTATTAGAGCATTACTCTACAATTGTTTCGCCTTTCTAGGGATTCATCAAGAGTACTTCTTATACTAAATTTAAAAGAGAAATATTTACAAACAGAACCATTTAACACGTTTTTCCCAAAAGGTCTGTCTTGTAGAGTAATGTTCTAATAATTATTGAAACATTAAAAAGCAATTTTTTCCTATTTAGTATTAATATTTAAAAAATGTGTCACAAGAAACCAACTTGATACAATTCAGTGTTTTTTTTTGTGTCATTTCTTCGCCATTTGGTTGTGACATTCCTTTAACACAATAATAAAATGGCCGATTTTTCGATAAAAAATGTAAGATTAGCAATGGCTACTTTAAAAAATAATGTTTTTATTGATCTTTAAAAAAATAACTGCGGAGAATTATTTGACAATGTAAGTTTACTACATACAAGGTAACAGAAAAAAATACGGCGTTATTTATATATATACATATTTTCCATATTTTGAATAACCTATAGCTTTGTTGCCGTATTATTATTTTTTTCTATAACCTTGTATGTAGCAAATTTTATATTTTTAAATAATACTTTTAATTGGCATGCAGCTATTTGTTTGAAATTAATAAAACCATATTATATTTTTATAATAATAGGATACTAAGCTCTTAACAAAAATTGTAGATTCCTAAAGATCTAAAAGCTGCACTTTCTTTTTATTTTGGTTTAGTTATTGGAACGTTTTTTTATTCGGTTCTATAAAGTCCAAATTACAACTAAAAAAAAATTACGATATTAGCATTTAGAGGAATAAAAATATGGGAGGATGATGACATGTCATCAGATATACATATTTATGTGTATTGTTTAAACTTAATTATATTCTAATAGTTTTGGGCTTCTTCTTATATTCTAAAAATTTAATTTTAGTATAAAAAATAGAAATCACAGAATATTCCATTCCAAAAAACAAAATTAAAACTTTACGGATTTGAATGCAAATGACACGTAACATGTAATAATTATGTTAGAAATATTGAGTTGTACATATTTGAACCAGCAATTACCAAATTTGTATTGTTTTTACTCAATACATTAGGTACTGTTTTTTATTACCCAGATCCTTTTAATTTTAAATATAATAACTAAGTATTTCAAAAGGAACTTGTTTTTATTACCTACTTTACTTTTGTAATTGTATCTTTTGTTTTTTCTAAAATTTACCCACTGACGATCATGATAACAAAATATTTGTTGAAATTAAGAAACATTTATTTAAATTGCCTTAACCTGTTAATTTATTAATAAAATTTGGTTTAGGGGTGTGCGAATATCCATCGAATCGAATATTTTATCCAATTGAGATTCCATAACATCCGGCATCAAAATATTTTACTGACCCATAATATCCTTTTGATTAAAAATTAATTAACTGAAGAAGACAGTTGCTCAATTTTTTTAAATATAAATATATATAAACTAAAATACTCTTTTATATTTTTAATATAAAATTTTTGAAAGACCCTGTACAAAATGCATAAGATATATATTATTTTTTAAGTTTATTACAGATTTATGAAATACCCTGTATGATTAATATGCGAAATACAATAATTTTCAACATTTTAAACACATTGTATTAAGAGTATTTATTAAAAAGCCCGAAAATAGTTTTTATGTATATGTATACCTTACATTTTAACCTTACTTTTGTTGGCCATATATACCTAAACATCCTGAAAATAGGAATTAAAAAAATTCAGAATACTCTTTTTAATTAAAATATTTAATTAAAAACATATTGTTCTTAAGAAGAACGTTGTTTTATTTAGAAATTTTTGTTACACCCTGTATAGTGCACAAAAACCTGGTCAATTTTAAGTTTTAAATACTGTGTGTATATTCATTTGCTTACTATATACATATACCATACTATATATGTATACCAGGAGTTTTATTTACAATATTTTTTTCCAGAAGTTTTAAAACACCCCATATATAAAAACTACATTTAGACTAAAATTCCTAATAATGTTTTCTAATTTATAATTTTTGAAAGATTCGCCGTATAATGCAAATCAATCAAATATTTTTAAATTCCGGTATTAGTTTTGTTAAACACCCTGTATAATATATGGAAAATACTATATTTTTATATTTTCATAATAATTGTTTTATTTATGTAATTAAATTTTTTGGTTCAAATAAAATGTTATTATTTGTCAAATTCATATTTAAACATCACGCATAACAAATCCTAAATTCAATATTCTCGAAAATTCGCGATTACTACAATAATTCGTAATAATTCTAAAAAAATTCGAATATTCGAAAAAATTTCGAATTTTTCGATATTTTTATTATTCGTAAGTTCGAATTATTCGCACACCCCTAATTTGGTCATCATATGCACTTACTTAGTACTTGTATTTTAGGGACCAACTTTCTAAAGTTACATCCGCCCAATAACAAAACAAAATCTTGGATATTAGGTACAAAAGAAGATTTTATGGAAAAAGGTTCACAATTTAAAACTATTTTCTAACATAACTTGCAAGCTAGAGATATCTAATAAAACAAGGGAATTTTCAAAACTAATAGAAATTAGAGTCTTGGGACAATGAATTTAGCATACCTAATCCACAAGAAGAAAATTTTAAAATTTCCTTTGCTGGTTGGAAAATTAACAAGGTAAAAAATGATAGAATAATGTAAAGAGTGTCCATAAATAATGGTAAATTAGGAATAAGAAAGATATATGTGTGTAGCAAAGTAACTAAGTATTTATTATGTATTTCAATAATTTTTGGTATGTATCAAATATTATTACAAACCTCGAAATCTAGGGTTTTTCTGACATGGCAATTTTAAATTTGGTGATAATTTTATTGTGTGGTAACTGGTAGTAAGCGCTACCTATACTGATCTAAATTTTTCTAAAACGTCGCCACTTATTTGTTGTACTACCCAGTATGTACCATCTAAGCAGAAATTGTACTTTCCTAGGATTTCTACACAAAAAAGGTATACTTTATAAAAATCGTTTTAAGTAACCGTATTTTAGATATTTCCATTTGTTTAGTGCACCAAAAAAAAAAAGAATACATTAAATTATTTAAAATGAGTGTATTATCAAAAGGTCATTGGTATTATCGGAAGGTTGTAGGTATAGCTAATTTTAAGGTATTTTTTGGTTGCAACCATATTAAAAATGGTTACTTAAAACGATTTTTACAAAGTATATCCTTTTTGTGAAAAAAACATAGAAGTGTACATTGTTTGGCTGACGAGATATACCGGGTGAAAACGTAATTACTATCCAGCAATTTATTTTCTACAATGCAATCGTATAGCTCATCAAATTTAGGGACGTTGATATTATATTGTATCACTAAATTGCCAACTTTGCATATAATAGTATCTGTGTGATTTGAATTCTACAGGTCATTCCTGGTATGAAATCCTAAATGTATCCATAACCTAACTTTTTGGTTTTGGAGAAGATGGCATTTAAAAATGTCCAAACGACAGCACAACATGCAGTTTTATGGGAAAACAAATAAACATGCTTAAAATAGTTTTTAAAAGACTTCACCTTTAGAAACCATTATAATACTACTTTCCTGTTTAAACGGAAGTGCTGTAAAATATGAACTTCCAAATGTGATAACCCCGGTAATTTTATTGCAATACCCTGTATATATTTAAATAATTCTGCCTTTCCTTTAGCGGTAGAAACAATTTCATCTTCCAAAGCTAGTGGCGGAAAAGAACTGGTACAAAAATTCCTACTTATGTTTTTTCGCAAAGGACCAGAAAGATTTGCTGCCATTTGAGCAAGAAAGAACTTTGTTTTTAATACGATTGTCGAAGGAGTCTTTGGCTTCAGAAATTGTTTGATTGTAGTAGTTTCTTGCTTCAATGCTGGCCTGTCGGTTTTCTGGACTAGGATCCTGCAGAAACTTCTTGTGAGCCTGAACATGACCCCTTATTAGATATTTTATTTTAAGGTCATGTGATCTGTCAATACTTCTAGCTAAAAGATTAAAAAGATGTCATATTGGAACTTACCTATGTGACGCCACGCCACGTCACGTCGCGCCAGGTGCATTCCAACGGCTGATTGGTGGAGGATAGGTTGTTGTGATTGGATGTGGATATTTTTAAGAGAAAACAAAATGATGGAGAAATGTCATAACCATTACCGTTAATGCGGAACCAATATGCTGCGAAAAAATTATATATAGGATGAATATTTATGTTATTTATAAAACAATGATTTTTTTAGATCATATCGCATAAACCTGGAATGTGCAAAGAATATTCCTTTACAGATATGCGGAAAATAACTTAGAGGCATAAGCAAATATATACCCAAATAATGCTAGGAATATTAGTCAGGAATTTAAGTTGGCGCATATTCGTGGCATCTGCTTGGGATATGAATATACTTTAGTTGTTATGTGGGAAATTTTACAGCACTTCCGGTTAAATAGAAGGTAGTATTATAACGGTCTTTAAAGGTAAAATCTTTTAACAGCATATTGTGCTGTCGTTTGTACATTTTTCCAAAACCGAAAAACTTGGGTTATAGATATATTTAATGTGTTATATCACCAATAACCTGTAAAATTCAAATCATAAAAATATACAGGATGTTCATTTAAAATATTATAGTTTACATCACTTCCGGTCAAACCGGAAGTAATACACAGATGCTATTTTATCTCAAATTGGCATCAGGGAATACAATATGACGCCCCTAAATTTAAAACTATATATACGGTTGCACAAGAAAATAAATTGCTGAATAGTAATTTCGTTGTCACCCGGTATACAGGAAGTAGACGTTTAAGAAAAATTTAAGGAGTCTAGTTGGCGCATCAAATCTAAATTTCCTTACCAGTTACCAAGTTTTATAATAAGATTTTAAACGTATCAAATATCATTAAAATAGATTGTTTCACTTTGATAGCCTTTATATTAATTATATTTAATTTTAAACATAGGAAGGTATTTTAGTTAAATCCTAATATTAAGCAGAACGAATCTGCGGCGGTGGATATCTTGATGCATAATATCCTACCTACCCCAGAGAAAAGGTCCGTAAATCCGATAGACATTTTCGACGAATATTTAGGTACAGCTGGTTTTGGTTAGGGTAGAGGAAAAGAATGGCGACATATTGTAGTGAATGTGCAATGATATTACTCAAATATTTTCTACTAAAGACAGAGTATAGGTGGAGGGACATGGTTAGTTCTGGTTAGTTAAATCTTTTTTTTTTAATTTCTTAATTAAACCTGATACTAAAAGCTAGTATACATATGCATGGAATAATGGTGCCTGTCTACTGGTGCCTGCTTATTTGCACATGGAAACATTACAAATTAACTGGTGCTAGTAAAGTGGCGCAATGATCTATGCGCCAGAAAAGTACAAAGTAGTTGTACTTTTTGGCGCCAGTATTTGCTTTTTTGGGTTATTTTGTAGCAGCTTTCCTTTAAC
This sequence comes from Listronotus bonariensis, assembly GCA_014170235.1. Lineage (NCBI taxonomy): Eukaryota > Metazoa > Arthropoda > Insecta > Coleoptera > Curculionidae > Listronotus > Listronotus bonariensis. The sequence goes on from JACEGR010001856.1 coordinate 143,411, forward strand.
AATGGCCCCAAGGTTATAAAAATACATCAAAAAATGGTCGACAGACAAAATAAACAAGTTTTTAGAGTCGTACGAAGAATGTCCGTGCCTATAGAACTAAAAAATAGCATCATATAAAGATTGTCTACAATTTTATTTGCGGTAACAGTTGGTGACAACTTTAACGTATAATACATAAATTAAACGTCAACACAACGCATTGGTAAATATCGTTTTATAATTGGTTAATAGCATAAAATAAATGAATGATGTGATGATGTGTGGAAACTACTACTGGCGCCACATAATGGTGCCAGGAAACTCGCTTGTGGCGCCAGTAATCATTGCATGTGGAAACTAGCCTTAATATACCCTTTATTTTTTATTTATTACTATGTGGCATTTCATGTGACAGCGCGCGAACGCGGTCTGTCAAAAGCTTATAAATACAAAAAACACGTCCGTGAATTTTGTGGCAGTATTAAAAAACACTCTGTATATTAATCAAAATCAGTTTAAATTGTCTCTTGTACAGGTACAGATAGCATAAAAATCGAAAATACGCAGCATTACCACCCAAACAGCGCAAACTTTCCATTAGGAAATCCCCCATATAAGTAAAGCACGGCTCTCGCGATGCTTTTTGTCCGCTCCACAGCTTAACCATTGTTTGGTAGAGTAGCCCAGCTCTGCAGCAAGGTCAAGAAATAGTTTGGACGCATGCTTTACTTATATGGGGGATTGCTCAATGGAAAGTTTGTGCTGTTTGGGCATGAACCCTTCGCTAGTGCGTCGAGTTCACCCGTTGCAAAATTTGTATAATTACTTCTGCGTCGAAATTACATCCTTCCCAAATCTATGGTTTGAACCTTTAATTTGTGAACCCTTGTATAATCTTTAAAACCTAACTATTTTATATAATTATGTTTCTATTTTTAACTATATATAATTCAAATAGGCTTGTTACCAGAGATACATATTATTAATGAAATTTATTTTTATTATTTAATGACTATTTAGGATCCATTTTGGGCATATTTTGCGGGTTTTATCCTAATATTAGGCAGATACTTTAATTTTATTGTTACAATAACTTGCAACTGTATATTTCACATTTCACCAATATGAAGTTGAAAACTAAATGATAACTAATTGAAAACTTACAATAAAAAATATACACAAGTACTAGAAAACTTTAAAAATATCATTAGTTTAAAAACCAAATATCATTGCAAAGCATCGCTATTGGCAGGAAAAACAACAATCTAACTTCAAAATAGTTAAGTTAGCAGGGGTCAGCAAAACTAGTTATAAAAACTCAATAGATTTCACCAACATAAGGACAATAAATTTGCCAGAGTTTTATTAGCTAGGGTCAAATTCTTGTTTACACTACACTGTTAAATTATTGACTATAATAAATTAGGCTCAAACATGCCGAGTAAATCTAGCATAAAATTAATAATTAATAGTTTAAAAAACTAAAAAACACGCTTTTATATGCAACCGAACTAAAAATTAGAAAATAATTTTTCATTAAAAAAATATTGTCATTTCATAGTAAAAAGCGTGGGGTGCATTTTACTATTTTTTCATAACTTTTCCATCATAGATATTTGCAAATATAATAATTATAACATTTAATATATTTATCACCCCACGCTTTTTACTATGAAATGACAATATTTTTTTAATGAAAAATTATTTTCTAATTTTTAGTTCGGTTGCATATAAAAGCGTGTTTTTTAGTTTTTTAAACTATTAATTATTTTTCATTTTTAGTTTCTGCTACTCTTGACAAAATGGCGAAAAAATTTTTAATTAACAAGATTAGCAAATTTTAAAATTTTTCCAACAGATTGCAACTCACTAAAAAATTTCTTCTTCATTAAGTAGCAAAGTTTGAAATTTTGCCAACAGATGGCAATCCAGGCAATGTTTGGACCGTTGCCAACATTTTGCAACCCACTAAAAAATTTCTTCTTCATTTAATAGCAAAGTTTGAAATGTTGCCAACAGATGGCAACCTAGGTGTTGTTTTTATAATATAATGGAATTTTTTTCCTGGCGATCCAAAAAAGATAACGGGATACTGTTTGCAGATTATTGCATTGTCATGGGTCCTTAATACGTGTGCAAAGTTTCAAAGAAATCGAATAGCTGGAAGTTGGTTAAAATTAGGCTCAAAGATTCCGTTACATAGCCAGATAGTTACAACCCAAGTTAATAAAAGCGTGTTAAAAAGCGTGTTAACGGCATTTATTAACTGTTATTGTTCATAAAAATTGAACACCAATGGTGCAACTAACCCTATATTTTTATTGTTCATAAAAATTGAATACCAATGGTGCAACTAACCAAATTGTGTAAAAACTAAAAAATTTCTTCTTCATTTAATAGCAAAGTTTGAAATGTTGCCAACAGATGGCACCCTAGGTGTTGTTTTTATAATATAATGGAATTTTTTTCCTGGCGATCCAAAAAAGATAACGGGATACTGTTTGCAGATTATTGCATTGTCATGTTTCCTTAATACGTGTGCAAAGTTTCAAAGAAATCGAATAGCTGGAAGTTGGTTAAAATTAGGCTCAAAGATTCCGTTACTTAGCCAGATTGATAGTTACAACCCAAGTTAATAAAAGCGTGTTAAAAAGAAAACTTGTATACTGTTGCGGTCGCGGTGTCGTGTTATTTAATGATATGCTTCTATAGAGGATATCCCACCGGGAACTGCCGCGATCGATTTCTCGAAAAGTAGGCTTTGGAAATTTTTGAAAATTTGGTCATATTATAAAGTCAGTGGGGATATACAACTAAAATATTTTGATAGCTCTACCACTTCCGGTTATACCAGAATTTAATGTCAGCGTTAAATGGAACACCCTATATATTATTTATTATTTCCAATTGGCTATTTTTTAATTTAGTTTAGGGATAACGAAACATATAAAATACCATACGTATTATATATTACATTTTTTCTTCTAATCATCTAAGCTTTGCAACCCAATAAGTCTCTATGACGCTCGAGTAAATCCCCATTTAGCATCGTGGGCTCCCCTACTATTATATAAATCAGGGTTGGGTTTTTGTAGAGAGAGACCTGTTTTAGTAGACTGTATTAATATATTGACAATTAGGAAATACAGGCTGGTAAAAAATATTCGTTAAAAATTATATGGACAAAAACGTTAAAAGTACTTACAGCTTACAGCACTGAAAAAATAATAAATTGTCAATGTTTTCAATTATCAATTTTTCAATTATCAATACAAGCTGTTAAAGAAGGTCTTCCCCTACAAGGAACCAAACCCTGATTTTTATTAAAGGTTTTTGTTTATAAAAAAATGATAGTTAAGTAATGGCTTGCAAACGTCATTTTTCACATACCATTTAAAATAAGTCAAAAGCTGTTGGATCTGGGTATGGGACATTATACATAAAATATGTTTAGAATTTAAAGCAGCAAGATAAATATTATATAGTGTGTTCCATTAAAAAGAAAGAAAGTTGATACTATCTTTGGGTGTACCCGGAAATTCTAGGACTGTCAAAATATTTTAGTCGTATGACCTCCACTGATTTTATCACCAAAAATTTCATATTTTTTAAAACTCCGCTTTTAAAGGAATCTGTCACAACCATTTCTCGTAGGATACTCTGTATATTTGGTGTGAGTTCCATGTCCCAGTTTATAGATAAAATAATTTTAAAATCCTAATTGCGCCCCTGTTGCAAAAATCTAGGGATACTATTACACATAATTATTAATTCTAAATACGCTACATTAAAAGAAGTAACCATTACTACTTATATAGTATTTTTTATTTGTTTTTAAATATTATCAATGACAACAACGAAAATAAATTGGTTTAATTTAAAATCTGGTGCTAATTATACTGGTTAAGCAAATACGTATTGGAATATCGGCGAGTAAACGACAACAAAGGATGATTAATCGTCATCCAATGCGAAATGTTTACATGCGGGTATTCACGTTAGGCTGTTTCTTTTCCTTACATTGCCTATAAACGACTTATGTCTAGGTAGCAGCGGTCACAAATTTTCAGAACTGTCATTAACGGCGCTGCGTTGCCAATTTTGTCGGCGTACGTGGTACGTGTTTAAAAATGGTTCAAAAGCAAAAGCGTTTGTGTAGGTTATGTAATGTAGGCTTTTCCCGCTTTTCTTGGAGTTTTATGCTTGTGCTGTTGTGCTTTTCTTTACTCTTTTGCAGTTTATCAATAATAATTATCATTTCCTCTAGATCATTGAAACATTGAGTTCAGTTGTTCAGTGTTCTGATTATAACCAGTGTTATCGTTATTAATTTTCAGGTAGTAAATGTAAGAGAAAAATAGAATGAGAATGGTTTGCTATAATAAGTAATTACCTATTTTTTTAAGTTTGCCATGGATGTTCTGGAAAAATCTACTACTCCTACTACTATTCAGCAGGAAACTACCACTCCTAGTACTGTTGAACACTCCTACACAAAGAAACGCAAATGTTATAAAAATCCGTCGAGTTATAATTTTAATTGTGAATGTGGGAAAAATTTCAGTTTTAAAAAGCATTTCAATGCTCACAGAAGAAAAGTTCATAGTGAAGTGAATACAGAATTTGTAGTGAATGGAAATAATTTTCAAAAATGTTGTCCATTGTGTGATTACTCTACTCACCCTAGATTTGAGATGATGGAACATTTTAAAAATGTGCATAGTATTACTTTTGCCATAGAAAAACATACATTTGCATCTGAAAATGAATTTTTACTATGGAAAAGAAACATCGAACACGATACTACTTTCCAATTTAGTAATAAAGGTAGTCAACATTCTTTGAATCATAAGATCACAAACTTTCATTGTCATCGATCAGGATGTTACGTTCCAAGAGGAAAAGGCTTGAGGTCTTTGAAAACACAAGGAAGCTGTAGAATCAATGCATTTTGCCCAGCAAGAATAGTGAAAAAATGCTGAATGATGGCACTTGTATTGTTAATTTTTGTGGCACTCATGTAGGTCATCAAAACGAGCTCAAACACCTTCATTTAACACCAATGGAAAGAAAGAATTGGCTAAAAAATATCACTTAAAAATTTACTTTTGATGATATCCTGGATCAGATCAGAGATTCAATTTAAAAACTTTTTATTTTATGCAGGTACCTATATGTTTTTATGATGGTTCAACTCCTTATATTACTTGTCAGCAGCGGCTGGTAATGGCCAAATTGGTGGGTCCAATACCCGCACTATAGATTAAACTAATGTTTATAATAATTTTATT